>SJYW01003398.1:69664-97776 GCA_006410735.1 Raphicerus campestris | reverse complement strand
GGGGGGTTGGCAGGGTTCAGGTATGGAGGCTGCCTTGCCCGCTGTTGGCTCCTGGATATTTCCATTTCCCACCTGGACCCAGGAGCCTGGGGACAAGCCCATGTCCACACTCCGACTATGGGCATCAGCCCAGGGAGGCCCCTCAGATGGGAGCTTCCAGGAGGCACCTGCTCAAGAAACAGTTCCCAGGCCTCCTATCAGCCAGCAAAGTGCTTTATTTCACCATTAGAGTCACTCCTCCGAGTGGTTACGGAGGTATCTGACACTCGGGTCACCTGCTGTAACAGACTCCCAGGCTCCTCCTGGTAGCCAAATGCAGGGTCTGAGGCTGAGACAGTCCTGCAGGTGCAGCTGGGCAGCTGGGAGCCACCACAGCATGCAGACACTACAGGACGGAGGCGCCTACTTTTCTAGACACCTTTAGTATGTTCCAGATGACAGTCACTGCAGAGAACAAGGCTCTGAGAACTACCTGCCAGGGTAGAGGAGGGGAAGGCGCCGGGAGACTGCTGCAGGAGGATGTGGGGCCTTGCTCACCTGGCAATTCTGCAAAACTTCTCTAGACTGCTGGGCTGGTCAGGCTGGGGGTCTGGACCCCCGGGGAAACAGGGAGGCCCTGGGAACTTGGGGGGTCATGTGAGAAGGCTAGATTTGCCTCTCTGTGGGGGGCAAGCCCTGCTCTGTACCCCTAAGCCCAGGAAACCTGGGTGGGGGCTACAAGGGAACACCCACCCTCCCAAAAGGCCAGGAGCCAGGGTCTCCCTGGCTGGTCGTTACCTCTTTCTGCGTAGTCTTGATCAGCAGAACCGTGGGCTCTCGTCCTTCGCACTGGAAGTAGAACCTGGGGGCAGAGAATCCCCCTGCCAGTCTGACAGCAGCGCCCGTCTCTGCCCACCTCCCTGGCAGCCTCCCCCAAGTCACTGCTGACCCTGGCTGCCCAGAGTGGACGGACCTGACACCTGCCCATCCTCCTCTCCCAGGAACCAGGTACACGGCTTAGATGGCAACACCTGGGCCAACAGGGAGCCCCAGCCAGGAGGCCGCAGGCCAAGCGGTCAGAGCCCTGGACATTCTGCCCTGATATGCCCAGAGGAGAAGCAGCAGGGCAGACGGCCCCTAGCACATAGCCACGTGCCAAGTGCTTTGGAGAAGCCAGAACCAGAGGAACAGGTCTGTGCTCCAGGAAAGCTCAGAGCGTTCTCGGGCACTGGCAGCACCAGGGAGCCGGGAGGAGGCCTGAGGCCACTGCTGTGCCAGCGCAGGTGCCCAGGGTTTGGCTAGCGTCCCTCTGTGGGCGTCCCACACCACAGAGGGGTTGCTAGCTATGCCAGAATGTGCAGGTAGCACTTGACGGAGCCCGTCATATGGGCTGGGCCCCTCTGTCTGCATTGCCCTTGGCCCAAGGCAGAGCGCAGGTCAGAAGCCACCTGAGGCTCTTGGGGCCGCACCTGGCAGAGCACCTCAGGGAGACAGGGTGCCTTGGGGGAAGCCTGCCAGAATCCCCTGGACACTGGCCAGGGCCCAGCATAGCCCACAGGGCCAAGACGGACCTGGTATGGACTGGTGAAACGGGGGCGGAAGAGCAGTATCCAAGGCCGGCTGCCTCGAGTTGTCCTGATGTTCTGTAAGCTCGGGGGCGGGGGAGTCTGCTCCTGGCCACCGCGCCAGTGTGAGGCCGCGGAGTCCTGCATGTGCTATGGTGACTCTAACCCTAACTCCTGCAGTAGGGGTGGCCCCGGAGTGAGAGATGCTCAGAAAAGGAGCTCCCAAGTCTAGGCCCCAGGAAGAGGCAGGGCTTTGCCCAGATGCCCGTGTCCACAGGCCTGGGTCCAGCCCGACCGTGACCTTCAGGACATGAGGACAGAATGAGAAGCTGGGCAACCCCACCCCTTCTGCTCCATCTGGCCCTTGGAGTCCAGACCTCGGCACCTCGAGGGGGCAGGCCCAGGGCCCTGCCTCCAGGGCGCTACCTGGTCAGGCTGTACCCATGCTGCAGTGAGGAGAAGAGCAGGAGGGGCTGGCAGAGGGCGAACCGCTCAGGGACCCACGACCAGATGTCTCTCATCTCCTTCACACCGACGATCTCTGAGTGGAAGTTGTCTGCATGAACAGCCAGGTGCACGAACTGCCTGGGGGAGCGGGCAGAGGTTTGAGCAGAGCTGCAGCCCCAGCCCCGGCCATGAACCCTGCCCCCTCCCGGGAGGGGCGAGCCTCTCATGGGAGCTCAGCCTGGAAGGAACTTCTTACCTGTGGAGCCAGGTCAGAGCCTGGTCCTAGGGGCCCTCAGGAGGGCACGGGGTAGAGATGCCCTGGAGTCCTGCTCCCACCCCGCTACAGAGGGGAGAGAGCCCAGCCCGGGGGCAGGAACGAAAGCCCCCTTTCTCTAAGAAAGGGGAACAGAGTCAGCTCTGGCAAGACAATGCTTCCAGGCCAGCCAAGCACCGACAGCAGACAGGCAGACAGACGGGCCTGAACATCAGCCAGGCTCTGGGGCAGCACTGCTGAAGCCAGCCGTGAGAGCCAGAGCAAGCAGCCAGGCCAGAAGACAGAGAGAAGCCAGGTATGGAGAAGCCAGGTACGGTTTCCAGACCTACCTTTTAGAAAGTGAAACACTGAAAAACAGGAAGAAGCAACGGACACGAAGAGGCAGAAAAATAAAACAGACAAGGAGAGGTTAGTGCCAAGTACTAACTCCCAGGACATGCCTGCCTTTGGCCCACAAGAAAGGTTTCCACACCTACAGCCGGGACACAGCAGCAGCCACTGACGTCTCAGGACACACGGGCCCTCCCCAGGCTGGCTCCCCAGGCGGCTGTGCTTGGGACAGGGGCCCACCAGCATGGGAGCCCAGAGCTGAGGGGCGGGCATTAAGAGCGACTCCAGAGTGACCCAGCGAGGCCAGCCTGGCTCCCTCCTGGGCCCACGGGCACCACCGTCAGCTCCAGCCTCCGTCTTGGCCATAGGCCCTGTACCAACAGCTGCCTGGCCACCTGCAGCTGTACCAGGCAGGCCCTGTCTCCTGGCCGGTGGTTTTCTGTATGTGCATGGAGGGCTTACTGGCCAGCCGACCGGACGAGCTCAGGCCCCAAGCCCCCAGGGTGCTTCCTCACAGGCCCCACCCCATCTGGGCCCCAGAGGTGGCTCCAGTGGCCTGCCTACCTCTTCTGCTTGACGGTGATGCCCTTCTGCTTCAGAGCTTTTTCATTGGCCATTTGCAGGAGCTGAATCTCCTTCCGAGAGAAGAGGCGGATGGCAAATGCCTTCTCCAGCAGTTTCTCGGGAGATACGGTCTTGGCGATGTCCCTGACGAAGGCACGGATGTCCTGCTTCACGTTGTCTGACTCGAGCGGCTGCCCCGCCCTCACTTTGTGGAAGAACTTGAGGATGGCCAGTGCCACGCGGTACAGCACCTTGTAACCCTCCACCAGGAAGACGTCGAAGACGCGGGCAAAGTAGCTGAGGGGCAGCTCCCCGAAGAGCCAGCGCTGCCAGTCCGCATACACCTGCAGGACGTCCTCTGACACGGCCACCATTAGCTTGTGGGCTGCCTGGCAGTACTTGTTCACCAGGTCCCCAAACGTCATGCAGGAGGACTCGAAGGCCAGGAAGCTCTGGTCTACCAGCTTCCTGCTGGGGTCGTTGCAGGCCAGGATGCGGCAGGCCTTCTCGAAACACTCGGCCTCATTGGTGCTGTAGTGCAACAGCAGGGCCACAATGGCAGGCAGCGCGGGGCAGAAGGACACGTCAGGGAACTGGTTGCTGATGCACAGCAGGATCTTACGCACAGCACCCTCGCCCTTTGAGTTCAGGCAGTAGCTGGGCACCTGCGTGTTGTCCACAAACTCGGGCAGGGGCAGGCTGGCGCTACTGTGCTTGCCCACGATCTTGCCGACAATGTCTCTGTACACGCTGGCATCGGGGGTGACCGTGCGGCAGGGGATGTCCCGGATCAGGCGTTGGTATACCTGCCCCCGCAGGGCGTAGCTGCGGGCCCAGTAGCCCTGGCGTGCCAGCTGCTTCAGCTCCTGCAGCTCCGTGCAGCTCAGCTCTTTGGGCCCCAGGTCTGGGATGGCTGAGTCCATCTTGTCTCTGTCCACAAAGCAGTTGTAGGCTGGGGGGTGCATCATGCAGGGAGCGCCCAGGGTCAGGGGGGCAGGAGGGGTCAAAGGGCAGCTACATCCACTGGCGCCCTCTCCGAAGCTTCTTGGCTAACCTGTCTGCCATCCCATGCCCTACAGGATTAAAAACCATGCATAATAACGCACGTGGCATGAAGGTTTGCATTTTAAAAAAAGAGTCTGTTTTAATCTTTCTACAAAGTTATCAGTAGGGCTTCCCTTTAAGATAAGTGGATATTCTTGAGAATTCACTATGAATTCTGGAGCATAACTTCTTTTCATAGAGCTTCTGCAGCTACTGGGAGAGGTTACACAGGCTCTGGGTCATGAGAAAAGGCTTTGAGAGGCTGACTTAGCTATAAACACCTCTTTGCTCAGGGGTGGTGGCCTGCCTGGCCCTCACTCTTCCCTTTGCAGCCTGGGGGCCTCTGAGAGGAGCTGCTGGTCCACAAGACCCCGGGAGGTCACCAGACACCGCGTTCCAGCTCGCACAGGCTCACAGCCTCTGCCCCGCTGTGTGTCATGAGCAGGACACACACCTACTTTGCCCCACGGTCACTGACCTGGAACCTGGATACCGGCTCTTAACTTTCTAAAAATAGCAGCTAAGCTGCAGGCAGGCATTCCACAGAAGAGTCACTGGTGGGAAGAAGACATGAGGGTGGAGAAATAAATGGAAGCTGATGGCTTCAGAATCAGAAATTTCTGGAACCAAATGAGCCAGAGGTATTAGGGGATTTGGTACTGTCTTTCCATTACAGGNGGGCACCTGCGTGTTGTCCACAAACTCGGGCAGGGGCAGGCTGGCGCTACTGTGCTTGCCCACGATCTTGCCGACAATGTCTCTGTACACGCTGGCATCGGGGGTGACCGTGCGGCAGGGGATGTCCCGGATCAGGCGTTGGTATACCTGCCCCCGCAGGGCGTAGCTGCGGGCCCAGTAGCCCTGGCGTGCCAGCTGCTTCAGCTCCTGCAGCTCCGTGCAGCTCAGCTCTTTGGGCCCCAGGTCTGGGATGGCTGAGTCCATCTTGTCTCTGTCCACAAAGCAGTTGTAGGCTGGGGGGTGCATCATGCAGGGAGCGCCCAGGGTCAGGGGGGCAGGAGGGGTCAAAGGGCAGCTACATCCACTGGCGCCCTCTCCGAAGCTTCTTGGCTAACCTGTCTGCCATCCCATGCCCTACAGGATTAAAAACCATGCATAATAACGCACGTGGCATGAAGGTTTGCATTTTAAAAAAAGAGTCTGTTTTAATCTTTCTACAAAGTTATCAGTAGGGCTTCCCTTTAAGATAAGTGGATATTCTTGAGAATTCACTATGAATTCTGGAGCATAACTTCTTTTCATAGAGCTTCTGCAGCTACTGGGAGAGGTTACACAGGCTCTGGGTCATGAGAAAAGGCTTTGAGAGGCTGACTTAGCTATAAACACCTCTTTGCTCAGGGGTGGTGGCCTGCCTGGCCCTCACTCTTCCCTTTGCAGCCTGGGGGCCTCTGAGAGGAGCTGCTGGTCCACAAGACCCCGGGAGGTCACCAGACACCGCGTTCCAGCTCGCACAGGCTCACAGCCTCTGCCCCGCTGTGTGTCATGAGCAGGACACACACCTACTTTGCCCCACGGTCACTGACCTGGAACCTGGATACCGGCTCTTAACTTTCTAAAAATAGCAGCTAAGCTGCAGGCAGGCATTCCACAGAAGAGTCACTGGTGGGAAGAAGACATGAGGGTGGAGAAATAAATGGAAGCTGATGGCTTCAGAATCAGAAATTTCTGGAACCAAATGAGCCAGAGGTATTAGGGGATTTGGTACTGTCTTTCCATTACAGGTGGGCTTCCCTGGTGGCTCAGAGGTTAAAGCATCTGCCTGCAATGTGGGAGACCTGGGTTCGATCCCTGGGTTGGGAAGATCCCCTGGAGAAGGAAATGGCAACCCACTCCAGTATTCTTGCCTGGAGAATCCCATGGACGGAGGAGCCTGGTGAGCTACTGTCCACAGGGTCACAAAGAGTCAGACACAACTGAGCAACTTAGCTTTCTTCATTATGGACATCTATTGAGATTCCTGTAGACATTTTTTTAAAAAAACGGGTAACAGGTGCTATTTGAAACTCCAGCTGCACGGGGAAAGTGAGATGGAAGTCTACCACTCAGAAGTCTACCACAGTCTGATGTCTGTTTTTGCCAGAGGCAACTGTCCTCAGCACAGAAGTACTAACCACGCACCTCAGACTAACCTTTCTGCCTGAGATAGTACACTGTCTGGAGATCTCACAAAGGTTTGCTTGCCTCAGTGATCTTCAGTAAATGATCAGCGCATTCCTGTTTTGCTTGCATCAAGAACATTTATCTGAAAACAGAAAAAGCAAGCAATACTTTAAAAATACTGAGTGGAAAGAACTGTAAGCTAAAATCTGTACGTGTCTTGAGAACGCATCTTAACATGGTGGTTTTTAAAAAATTTTTTTATTGAAGGATAATTGCTTTACAGAATTTTTTAAAATTGTTAAAATATACACAACAAACGTTACCATTTTAACCATTTGTGAGTGTACAGTTTAGTGGCATTAAGAACATTCACAAGGCTGCACCACCATCAGCATCATCTCTGAACTTTTTCATCTTCCCAAATGGAAACTCTGCACACATTAAACACCAGCTCTCTATTCCCGGCCTCCAGCCCCTGGTAACCACCACTCTGCTTTCTATGAATTCGACCACTCTAGGCACCTAGTATTAGTAGAATCATACAATATCTGTCTTTTAGTATCTGGGTTATTTCACTGATCATAATGTCCTCAAGGTTCATCAGTGTTGACAGCACGGATGAGAACGCAAAAGTGAACGTGTGAGTCGCTCAGTCTTGTCCATCTCTTTGCAACCCCGTGGACTGTAGTCCATGGAACTCTCCAGGCCAGAATATTGGAGTGGGTAGCCTTTCCCTTCTCCAGGGGATCTTTCCAACCCAGGGATTGAACCCAGGTCTCCCATGTTCCACGCGTATTCTTTACCAACTGGGCCATAAGGGAAGCCCAAGAATACTGGAGTGGGTAGCCTATCCTTTTCTAGCGGATCTTCCCAACCCAGCAATCAAACTGGGGTCTCTACATTGCAGGCAGATTCTGTACCAACTGAGCTATCAGGGAAGCCCATGTATGAGATATATTTTAAAACTTTTGACTATTATTTAGAGCAGTTTTAGGTCCACAGCAAAACTGAGAGGATAGTACAGAGGTCTCACGTACTCTCTGTCCATGCAGGCACACCCTCAACATTATCAACCTTCCCCATAGATGAGACATTCGCTACAACTGATGAGCTTAAACTGACACATCACCGAATCTATGAATTAATGAGGATTCCTTCTTGGTGTCACACATTCTATGAGTTTGGACACATGTAAAATGACATGTAACCTTATTATAGTACCATAAAAAGCCCCACCTGTTCATCTCTGCCCCTGCAACATCAGAACTTCATTCCTCCTTATGGCTGATAATATCCCACTGTATGCATAAAACACGCTTTGTCTATCTGTCGATGGACATCTGGGTTGTTCCTACCTTTCAGCTGTTGGGAGTAATGCTGCTGTGAACACAGCCGAGTTTCTGTCCAAGTCCCTGGATATATGTCTTTGCAGGGACTTTCCCACAGAAATGAGGTTTTGTTGACCACATCCACTTACCCCGTCCAGTTGGAAGAGCCTTGCCTGCAGCGAGACCAGGGGCCACCAATGCTGGAAATTTCTTCCCCAGAAAAGAACCCCAAATGGCAGCTGGCCTGTCTGCTCTGTCCTGGGAAGGACAGCAGTTAGGGGCCCCTGTTTCCCCAGGCTGCAAATTACCTATAGAGTCTCATCCTTCACTCTAGGCTCCGAGCACACTAACCGCTGGAGGGACCCCAGGCCTATCCTGTTTTCTTGAATAGAACCTGCTCCTTGTCCGGGCAATGAACATGTTTATAAACAGAGCAAGAGCAGGACAGTGTCAAACCTCACTCAGCTGGCCTAAGATTCAGGTTGAATATTAAACTGGAAACTCCAAAAACGGTTATTGTACCTTGCAAATTCCTTCAGAAAGGACCTTCAGGGAGAAGCAGACCAACGTTTTATGTTTTGTTTCTTTGTTGTTTTTGGCTGTGCCACAAGGCCTGTTGGATCTTAGTTCCCTGCCAGGGAACAAACCGACGGCCCCTGCAGTGGAAGCACCTGAGCACTAACCACTAGACAACCAGGGAAGCCCCCCAGAGTTTTATTTGTTGCAACAAGTGGCCAGGGGACTCTGAGGCAAAGACAAGAGCAGAAGAGCCCGGAGGAACTCTCTGGACCCCTGCAGGCCTCCTCCCACCCAAAAGCATGTGCTATTTCTGGAGAAGGGCAAACAAAGTTGTGCTGACCTCCTGAGGGGTCAGTGAAGCCAGGTCCCAGGGCGACTTTCTGTCTGGTTTGGTTTTTACATGAATGCATAATCACAAAAACATCAACTAACACAAATTTACAGAGTACAAACACACAGTCCTGCTTAAGCTACCCCTCAGCCCCACTGCCTCTCCTCCCTAAGGCCACCTCCCTCACATCAGAGTTCATAAAGCTGCCTGTTCACAGCACACGCTGGCTGCAGGGAGGGGGAGGCAGCAGCCAGGAAACAGACATGGTCACCGGGCAGGTCCCTCACCTGGGCCGAGGCTGCGGCCTCCCCAGCTGTCCCTCCCGTGACTTTGGCCACACCACCCACGCCATCCACACCGCCTGCCCCGCAAGGAACGCAGGCCTCACCTGCTCTCACAGCGCCCAGCGCCCAACAGAGGGGCCCGGCCCAGGAAGGCAGCTATGCTCCCACCCTCAACAGGAGGGCGGGCGTAGAGAAGGCTGGCTGGAGCTCCAGCAGGGAGCAAGCCAGTCTGAAGTCGCTGGGCCGGCTAGAGTCTGCCCTGCCGCTGGCTGGGCTGGCCTCAGGAAAGCTGCACCTCCTCCCTGAACGCAAGTCTCTCTGAAACGGAGCCCACGAACACAAGCCCGGCTCAGGCCCTGAGCCCCGCACAGCGCCTGTGGGTTGAGTTCTCCGCCTGGCCCTGGCGGGCTGGCCAGGTGTGGGGACAGGTACAGCCCACTCTCCCTCTAGCCCTGCGGCAGCCCGGGGCAGGTGCCACTCTTCCTGGCCAGCACCGGCCCTGGGAAACCTTTCTCTCGGCCTCAGGAAGGTGAAGAAGGGAACGAATTCTAATCACAAACTGCACTCGCCCTGGGGCCACCCCACCCCCAGTCTCAAGTTCACTGCAGAGGGGCGGGGCAGGCCACTCGTGGTGCCTGTCCATCAGCCGTCGGGCAGGGCAGCCCCCAGCCTCGGCTCCGGCCTTGGACCACAGGAAGGAACTCTGTATTTCTGTCCTGAGTTTGGGCCTAATCTGCAATTCTGGGCAAAGAGGAAAAATGCCACTCCACTTCCTGTTGGACTCACAAGAACAGCTGACAGTAGTCCTTTCAGACGGTGGGGATGCCACACAGCGCGTTCAGAGTGGTGGCCACTTTAGGGGGAGTCATCAGGGAGTCTCCCACATCCAAGCGGAAGTGCTGAGACAGAAGCTGACAGAGGCGCTGAGGAAAGGCCGCTTCTGGCGACAAGAGCGAGGGCCCCAGGCGAGGCAGAAGGGACCAGGGTGCTGGAGGAGGCGGGGGTGCGGAGGAGTCCCAGTTACCCGAGTGCAGGGGGTGGAGGTGGGGTGGGGAGGCGGGGCAGGGAAGAGACGCAGCAGCAGCCAGACTAACAGCTGACCAGCAGCCGTGGGGATGAGCTGAGCCTGCTCCCTGAAAGCACTCTCCTGGCTGGCACTCCCTTCTCCCCAGGTGGCTCAGGCTCTCTGGGGGTGGGGTCAGGAGGGCCAGTGTGCTGAAACCACAGAGGCTGCAGCCAGGGTTCCCCCAGGGCCTACGGAGGCGCCTGCTCTCTTTGGGATGATCCCTCTGAATGGCCTTACCCAGCACCTCTCCCCACTGGTGTGGCTGTTTCCCTACCCGGAAGCCCCTCCAGTCACTGTCATACCTCCCCTCACAAATAGAGTCCAGGCTTCCTAATGGAAAGCAAGTCTGTCTTAAAAAGGAAAAAATAAAGCATTCAGTAGGACACAGTGACCTCTGCTCAGGGGGTCAGGCCTCCCTCTACAGCGCTCAGCTGGTGGCCCCACGGGCTCCGGGCCAGGCAATTTCCTGAGGAGGGGGTTCCGGGACCACACTCCAGCCAGGAGCAGCCACGGGAGCCTGGCTATGCCCTCCCTGGGGAGCCCCCGCTCCCTAAGTGTGCCCACAGGAGGAGGGAGGCGGCAGTGGGGCCCACCGGCTCTGCTCCAGGGCCAGTGCCACCCAGACCGGGAGTGGGGCAGGGGGAGAAAGCGGTCACGGGACAAAGGACAGAGATGCACAGGACCCCCTCCCGCCCCCTTCAAGGGCTGCCGGACACAGACTCCACAGTGGGCCGCCAGACAATGCAACCTTATCCCTGTCTCCTTCAACCCACGGGAGGTAACTTCACAGTGAGGAAACGGATGCACAGAGGACTCTGGGGGCTCTACACAGGCAGAGCCCAGCCAGCAGCCTCCAGAGCGAGCCCGCAGCATGCTCGAGGCACCCCCGCCCCTACTCAGGAGCACAGCTCATCCAGAGCAGCCCCAGTGCCCCCGTCCTCAGGCCTGGCTCCACATGCCATGCGGCTCCAGCCGTGGTCGGACGAGTCATGAGACATGAGACCTCTGCCTGCCTGACTTTGTAAGTGGGGAATGTGATTCTCCCAAACAACTGGATTTAGAAAACAAAAAACTTGCTTTCAAGTGACAAACAGACCCCTATTTTAAGTCTGAGGAGATTCTAAACCACCTAACCACACTGGGCGCTCTGCCCCCTTATAAACTGCCTCTCTGGGAGTCCCAGCACCCCTTCCACCCCCTTTACTCAAACTTTTATTCGTTTTACAAACTTCTCTGTAGCTGCCTGTTCTGGGCAGGGCCCCGGGGACACAAGCATAAGAGACAGCTCTCCAGGAGACCGGTCGTCACAGCACCCATAGTGAGACGAGAGGCCAGTAGGGCAGTGACCACCCAGCAGGGCACGGACTCCACGTGTGTGCCAGAGGGATAAGGACCCCAGGGTGTGTGACAATGGGGATGGGGACAAATGCAAACGGGGGAGCTCCTGGGAGGTGGGGCAGGAGCTGTCATCCCCACACGAGGGAGCAGAGAGCCAAGGCAGTAGGTGACCCATCAGATCAGCATTGCAGAGAAAACCCTGGCGGATGAGGAAAGAGGGCAGAGTCCAGAAGCAGAGGCAGGATGAGCGGGGGTGGATTCCCCCAGACACGCTGACCTGGGGTGGGGGACCAAGGCCCCAGCAGGGAACAGAGAACGCTGGCCCAAGGCTGGGGCTCGGGTTGGGTGGAGGAGGCGCTCCCTGGGGGGCTGTGAAGGGCTCAGGCTGGAGAAGCTGAGCTGCTGCGCTGAGGCCCTGCCCAGACACCCCACTGTCAGCCCTCATCCCCACACTGGCCCCTGGACTCCTCTGTCACCCCATGGGCTTCACACACGGCCCCTCCACATACCCAGAGCTCACCGAGGAGCCGGCTGTGGCTCAGCTGGCAGGAGACAGCCCTGCGCAGAGGGAGGGGAGCTTGGACGCCGCCCGGTCCTGCTGACCCCTGCCCAGCCCACCCACCCGGGCCTGGCGCCTGTCTGAGCTCCCAATGCTCAGCCTGGCCAGGTCTTAGTCACTGTGCCACAGGACAGCCCGCGGCGAGGTTGTCTCAGTTGTTCCCTCCTCACGGGACATTCCCTGCCTGTTTCCTGGGAGTGCAGTCAGGAAACAGAGAAGATAGAGGAAGAAGGCTGGATCCAGCCCTGCAGACTGCAGGCCAAGGATGGGGTGGCAGACGGGGAGGTGGGCAGCGAGGAGTGCAGTCCTGGGCCCGGGGAGTCCCGCGTGACCAAGAGAGCGGCACCTCTCGGGCAGTGTCCCCAGTGAGGGTGGGCAGGGCGACGGGTCCCTGACACCTGGTGGCCCTACTCCAGCCCTTAGGGCGTATGGGGCGTGAGTGAGAAAGAGACAGGACCGATCACTGTCTGAAAAGAAGATATGCAGGGGGCCAGGCAGGAATGTGGCGGCAGGACAGGGAAGGGCAGATGACCTGCGCTGGGGGTCGGGCGTGTGGCTCTGCTCCCAGGGTGCTTGGGTAGAGGGGCAGGGCAGGGGGCACGGCCCAGGGCGTCTGGACCGGTGAGCAGGGAAGAGTGGGAGGCACTCTGAGGCAGAGAAGCGGGGGATGGTGGGCATTATCCTGGGGCTTCCACTAGGACCCCAGGGTGGTGAAGGGGGCTGGGGTGCAGCAGGTCTGGAGCAGGATATGGGCCAAGTCTNCCCCTGCAACATCAGAACTTCATTCCTCCTTATGGCTGATAATATCCCACTGTATGCATAAAACACGCTTTGTCTATCTGTCGATGGACATCTGGGTTGTTCCTACCTTTCAGCTGTTGGGAGTAATGCTGCTGTGAACACAGCCGAGTTTCTGTCCAAGTCCCTGGATATATGTCTTTGCAGGGACTTTCCCACAGAAATGAGGTTTTGTTGACCACATCCACTTACCCCGTCCAGTTGGAAGAGCCTTGCCTGCAGCGAGACCAGGGGCCACCAATGCTGGAAATTTCTTCCCCAGAAAAGAACCCCAAATGGCAGCTGGCCTGTCTGCTCTGTCCTGGGAAGGACAGCAGTTAGGGGCCCCTGTTTCCCCAGGCTGCAAATTACCTATAGAGTCTCATCCTTCACTCTAGGCTCCGAGCACACTAACCGCTGGAGGGACCCCAGGCCTATCCTGTTTTCTTGAATAGAACCTGCTCCTTGTCCGGGCAATGAACATGTTTATAAACAGAGCAAGAGCAGGACAGTGTCAAACCTCACTCAGCTGGCCTAAGATTCAGGTTGAATATTAAACTGGAAACTCCAAAAACGGTTATTGTACCTTGCAAATTCCTTCAGAAAGGACCTTCAGGGAGAAGCAGACCAACGTTTTATGTTTTGTTTCTTTGTTGTTTTTGGCTGTGCCACAAGGCCTGTTGGATCTTAGTTCCCTGCCAGGGAACAAACCGACGGCCCCTGCAGTGGAAGCACCTGAGCACTAACCACTAGACAACCAGGGAAGCCCCCCAGAGTTTTATTTGTTGCAACAAGTGGCCAGGGGACTCTGAGGCAAAGACAAGAGCAGAAGAGCCCGGAGGAACTCTCTGGACCCCTGCAGGCCTCCTCCCACCCAAAAGCATGTGCTATTTCTGGAGAAGGGCAAACAAAGTTGTGCTGACCTCCTGAGGGGTCAGTGAAGCCAGGTCCCAGGGCGACTTTCTGTCTGGTTTGGTTTTTACATGAATGCATAATCACAAAAACATCAACTAACACAAATTTACAGAGTACAAACACACAGTCCTGCTTAAGCTACCCCTCAGCCCCACTGCCTCTCCTCCCTAAGGCCACCTCCCTCACATCAGAGTTCATAAAGCTGCCTGTTCACAGCACACGCTGGCTGCAGGGAGGGGGAGGCAGCAGCCAGGAAACAGACATGGTCACCGGGCAGGTCCCTCACCTGGGCCGAGGCTGCGGCCTCCCCAGCTGTCCCTCCCGTGACTTTGGCCACACCACCCACGCCATCCACACCGCCTGCCCCGCAAGGAACGCAGGCCTCACCTGCTCTCACAGCGCCCAGCGCCCAACAGAGGGGCCCGGCCCAGGAAGGCAGCTATGCTCCCACCCTCAACAGGAGGGCGGGCGTAGAGAAGGCTGGCTGGAGCTCCAGCAGGGAGCAAGCCAGTCTGAAGTCGCTGGGCCGGCTAGAGTCTGCCCTGCCGCTGGCTGGGCTGGCCTCAGGAAAGCTGCACCTCCTCCCTGAACGCAAGTCTCTCTGAAACGGAGCCCACGAACACAAGCCCGGCTCAGGCCCTGAGCCCCGCACAGCGCCTGTGGGTTGAGTTCTCCGCCTGGCCCTGGCGGGCTGGCCAGGTGTGGGGACAGGTACAGCCCACTCTCCCTCTAGCCCTGCGGCAGCCCGGGGCAGGTGCCACTCTTCCTGGCCAGCACCGGCCCTGGGAAACCTTTCTCTCGGCCTCAGGAAGGTGAAGAAGGGAACGAATTCTAATCACAAACTGCACTCGCCCTGGGGCCACCCCACCCCCAGTCTCAAGTTCACTGCAGAGGGGCGGGGCAGGCCACTCGTGGTGCCTGTCCATCAGCCGTCGGGCAGGGCAGCCCCCAGCCTCGGCTCGGCCTTGGACCACAGGAAGGAACTCTGTATTTCTGTCCTGAGTTTGGGCCTAATCTGCAATTCTGGGCAAAGAGGAAAAATGCCACTCCACTTCCTGTTGGACTCACAAGAACAGCTGACAGTAGTCCTTTCAGACGGTGGGGATGCCACACAGCGCGTTCAGAGTGGTGGCCACTTTAGGGGGAGTCATCAGGGAGTCTCCCACATCCAAGCGGAAGTGCTGAGACAGAAGCTGACAGAGGCGCTGAGGAAAGGCCGCTTCTGGCGACAAGAGCGAGGGCCCCAGGCGAGGCAGAAGGGACCAGGGTGCTGGAGGAGGCGGGGGTGCGGAGGAGTCCCAGTTACCCGAGTGCAGGGGGTGGAGGTGGGGTGGGGAGGCGGGGCAGGGAAGAGACGCAGCAGCAGCCAGACTAACAGCTGACCAGCAGCCGTGGGGATGAGCTGAGCCTGCTCCCTGAAAGCACTCTCCCGGCTGGCACTCCCTTCTCCCCAGGTGGCTCAGGCTCTCTGGGGGTGGGGTCAGGAGGGCCAGTGTGCTGAAACCACAGAGGCTGCAGCCAGGGTTCCCCCAGGGCCTACGGAGGCGGAGGCGCCTGCTCTCTTTGGGATGATCCCTCTGAATGGCCTTACCCAGCACCTCTCCCCACTGGTGTGGCTGTTTCCCTACCCGGAAGCCCCTCCAGTCACTGTCATACCTCCCCTCACAAATAGAGTCCAGGCTTCCTAATGGAAAGCAAGTCTGTCTTAAAAAGGAAAAAATAAAGCATTCAGTAGGACACAGTGACCTCTGCTCAGGGGGTCAGGCCTCCCTCTACAGCGCTCAGCTGGTGGCCCCACGGGCTCCGGGCCAGGCAATTTCCTGAGGAGGGGGTTCCGGGACCACACTCCAGCCAGGAGCAGCCACGGGAGCCTGGCTATGCCCTCCCTGGGGAGCCCCCGCTCCCTAAGTGTGCCCACAGGAGGAGGGAGGCGGCAGTGGGGCCCACCGGCTCTGCTCCAGGGCCAGTGCCACCCAGACCGGGAGTGGGGCAGGGGGAGAAAGCGGTCACGGGACAAAGGACAGAGATGCACAGGACCCCCTCCCGCCCCCTTCAAGGGCTGCCGGACACAGACTCCACAGTGGGCCGCCAGACAATGCAACCTTATCCCTGTCTCCTTCAACCCACGGGAGGTAACTTCACAGTGAGGAAACGGATGCACAGAGGACTCTGGGGGCTCTACACAGGCAGAGCCCAGCCAGCAGCCTCCAGAGCGAGCCCGCAGCATGCTCGAGGCACCCCCGCCCCTACTCAGGAGCACAGCTCATCCAGAGCAGCCCCAGTGCCCCCGTCCTCAGGCCTGGCTCCACATGCCATGCGGCTCCAGCCGTGGTCGGACGAGTCATGAGACATGAGACCTCTGCCTGCCTGACTTTGTAAGTGGGGAATGTGATTCTCCCAAACAACTGGATTTAGAAAACAAAAAACTTGCTTTCAAGTGACAAACAGACCCCTATTTTAAGTCTGAGGAGATTCTAAACCACCTAACCACACTGGGCGCTCTGCCCCCTTATAAACTGCCTCTCTGGGAGTCCCAGCACCCCTTCCACCCCCTTTACTCAAACTTTTATTCGTTTTACAAACTTCTCTGTAGCTGCCTGTTCTGGGCAGGGCCCCGGGGACACAAGCATAAGAGACAGCTCTCCAGGAGACCGGTCGTCACAGCACCCATAGTGAGACGAGAGGCCAGTAGGGCAGTGACCACCCAGCAGGGCACGGACTCCACGTGTGTGCCAGAGGGATAAGGACCCCAGGGTGTGTGACAATGGGGATGGGGACAAATGCAAACGGGGGAGCTCCTGGGAGGTGGGGCAGGAGCTGTCATCCCCACACGAGGGAGCAGAGAGCCAAGGCAGTAGGTGACCCATCAGATCAGCATTGCAGAGAAAACCCTGGCGGATGAGGAAAGAGGGCAGAGTCCAGAAGCAGAGGCAGGATGAGCGGGGGTGGATTCCCCCAGACACGCTGACCTGGGGTGGGGGACCAAGGCCCCAGCAGGGAACAGAGAACGCTGGCCCAAGGCTGGGGCTCGGGTTGGGTGGAGGAGGCGCTCCCTGGGGGGCTGTGAAGGGCTCAGGCTGGAGAAGCTGAGCTGCTGCGCTGAGGCCCTGCCCAGACACCCCACTGTCAGCCCTCATCCCCACACTGGCCCCTGGACTCCTCTGTCACCCCATGGGCTTCACACACGGCCCCTCCACATACCCAGAGCTCACCGAGGAGCCGGCTGTGGCTCAGCTGGCAGGAGACAGCCCTGCGCAGAGGGAGGGGAGCTTGGACGCCGCCCGGTCCTGCTGACCCCTGCCCAGCCCACCCACCCGGGCCTGGCGCCTGTCTGAGCTCCCAATGCTCAGCCTGGCCAGGTCTTAGTCACTGTGCCACAGGACAGCCCGCGGCGAGGTTGTCTCAGTTGTTCCCTCCTCACGGGACATTCCCTGCCTGTTTCCTGGGAGTGCAGTCAGGAAACAGAGAAGGAAGAGGAAGAAGGCTGGATCCAGCCCTGCAGACTGCAGGCCAAGGATGGGGTGGCAGATGGGGAGGTGGGCAGCGAGGAGTGCAGTCCTGGGCCCGGGGAGTCCCGCGTGACCAAGAGAGCGGCACCTCTCGGGCAGTGTCCCCAGTGAGGGTGGGCAGGGCGACGGGTCCCTGACACCTGGTGGCCCTACTCCAGCCCTTAGGGCGTATGGGGCGTGAGTGAGAAAGAGACAGGACCGATCACTGTCTGAAAAGAAGATATGCAGGGGGCCAGGCAGGAATGTGGCGGCAGGACAGGGAAGGGCAGATGACCTGCGCTGGGGGTCGGGCGTGTGGCTCTGCTCCCAGGGTGCTTGGGTAGAGGGGCAGGGCAGGGGGCACGGCCCAGGGCGTCTGGACCGGTGAGCAGGGAAGAGTGGGAGGCACTCTGAGGCAGAGAAGCGGGGGATGGTGGGCATTATCCTGGGGCTTCCACTAGGACCCCAGGGTGGTGAAGGGGGCTGGGGTGCAGCAGGTCTGGAGCAGGATATGGGCCAAGTCTGTCCAAGCCTGGCCTCCTCACAGCAGGCCCAGTGCGCCCAGCCACCCATGGCAGACACCAGGGAAACGCTCAAGCCCACTCCCGAGCGTCTGCTGGAGGCCTTGGCAACACAGCCTCGGGACTGTCAGGGCCGCTGCAGGAGGGCAGTCCCCTCCCGGCCCAAGGCCTTGACAGTCAGATGGCCCCCACCCAGCAGCTGACGGGGGAGTGATGGGGCTGCTGACCGCAGCTGCAGCCCGACACACAGCGTTTGCCTCCCTCACTGCCGTTTTTACCACCCTCATCCCCAGCTCCAGCTCTCTTCTTGCTCTGGAGCCTGTGGCAAACAGGCCCCTGCCCCACTCTCTCCCTTAATGCACCCTTCCTCCAGGCAAGAGAGCAGGGGCCCTGCCCCCCTCTCTCCAGGGTCTCCCCACTCACCGCCCACTTCATTCCAGTTCCTGGCCCCCTTCTCTCAGCCGCCTCACTACAGGCCATCAAAGGCCAAGCAAGCTGGCCTGTCTCAAAGCTCCCCAACTTCAGCTGCTCTCTTTCTGAGCTGGCCCACACTCTGTGGAGTATGTTTCTCTCTAAATAAACCTACTTCTTATCTCTCATTGAATTCTTTCTGCGATGAGACATCAAGAACCTGAGCTTCAGTAAGTCCTAAGACCAGGTGTGTGATGTCAAGCACCATGATGGGACAGTGATAAGGTAAGACAACGTTGAGAGTTAGGTCTTGGTCTGAGACAGGCTTGTGGGATGCCCGAGCCAGGTGTATGAGGGAGGACGCTCCAGTGATGCCTGCCTGCTTCTGTCAGGCCTGTCAACCCCAAATGCTTTGGGGCTCTGATCGGGAACTTCGCTCTGGACCAGAAGGGTGGCAGCTGTCGGCCTGGTCTGCTGTAGGAAGGTGGTGTGGAATGGCTATGCTCAGGCACGTCGACAGCAGGCCAGGCCAGGCCTGCCAAGGCAGGATTTGGTACTCCAGGCTCTGTTCCTTGACTCTGATGTTTGTCTCCTACATTCTACGTTCACTCCTGTTTCATATCTTGCTTCTTTTAACCCCAGAAGACCTGTGTGGCTGCCAGGACAGACTTCTTATTGGCAAGTCCTGACCCTTTACTTTCAACTGAGCGATTCCTGTTCACTGTCAGCGCCACTGGGGACAACTTCTGTGCCATCCCTTTGCAACAACTTTTCAGGCACTGGTGCCTGGTTGGAAGACTGCTTTGGGAGGGATAGCATCTAAGATCTAAGTGCAAATCTTGATCAGACTGAGCAGCCAGACACATCACCTCGGGCTTGGGTCTAGAATGGGTCGGGTTGCTGCGTTAATCTGGCTAATATCCCTCTGGGCCATATACTCCAGGGTTGGGAAAGGTTCAGACAACAGAAATTTTAAAAAGTACCCTATATTCAAATTTTCATGACTTTGTATCTAGGCAGTGGAACCCAAAAGGAATTTAAGGCATGTCTAGCTTGGAGGGATGACTCTAGGAAAAACACAGAGGACATTTTACTGACTCCCACGATGGGACCATGCAGTGCACCGAGTGGGGTACGAGGCCATCTCTGAGGCAAACCTACAACAGAATTACCATGTGAATGCTACTGACAGAGACAGATGCCATGTGACTGACCGCAATATATCAAGCATGCTAAAGGACACGGCCACAGGCACTGAGGCACTGAGCTCTAAGGGTAACCCAAAGGCCAAAGAGTGGGTGCAGGCCCAACTCCTGGAGATCCCCACTCTTTCCCCAAATTGCTAAAAGAATCCTCCCACTCATTAGCCTATGAAATTACCCAGTCCATAAAAGCTAACCAAACCATATTCCGAGGCCCCTCTCACCTTCTGAGACAGCCCACACTCTGTGATAAGAGTGTTTTTCTCTAAATAAATCCACTTCTTACCTATCACTCTGTCTCTCACTGAATTCTTTATGTGCTGCTACTGCTGCTAAGTCACTTTAGTCATGTCCGACTCTGTGAGACCCCATAGACAGAAGTCCACCAGGGTCCTCCATCCCTGGGATTCTCCAGGCAAGAACACTGGAGTGGGTTGCCATTTCCTTCTCCAGTGCAAGAAAGTGAAAAGTGAAAGTGAAGTTGGTCAGTCGTGTCCAACTCTTTGCAACCCCATGGACTGCATCCTACCAGGCTCCTCCGCCCATGGAAATTTCCAGGCAAGAGTACTGGAGTGGGCTGCCATTGCCTTCTCTATGTGATGAGACACCAAATGAGCTTCACTAAGCTATGAAACCAGGTGTGTGATCTCGTCTGGAAAACTGTGGATTCTGACTGGGTTCCAGTTCCAGTATGTGGATTAAAGTCCCAATCTGAGTTACATAATTTCAGTTGGAAGAAACTTACAGTAAAGTCTGTTAATTATAAAAATGTTAAAAAACTTCAACAGGGACAAGATGAAAAGCCTGCGGTCTCCCAACGGAGTCTAGTGGAGGCTTTCAAGAAACACTCCTCCCTGGAGGAACACGCCCTTTTGACTAAGCACTTCACAGCCCAGTCTGCCTTAGACATCAGGCACAAAATTCAGAAAGCAAGTGCTGGTCGTCAAGCTCCAATGAATGATTTGTTTCAATTGGCTTACTCAGTTTTCAATAACAAAGTTATCTGCAAAGGCTGAACATACCCAGAGAAATATGCAAAAGGCCCAAATGATGGCACTGGTTTTGTCCACTCAGAGACACCAAAGACAAAGCGGTTTTTCTGGTAGGCCACTAGGCCCAGGGACACCCAGACAAGACCGGGGTAACCTGTGTAGACAAAAGGGGCACTAAGGGAGGATTGCAATTTATGTCTCCTTTGCAAAGAGCTAGGGCATTAGAAGAAGGAATACCCCAGATGCCAGAGAGTGAGGTGGGCCTCCTGGCCATTGATGGTTTTACAGTCAGAAGACTGAAGGAGAGGACCTTCCTGGTGGTCCAGTGGCTAAAACTCTATCTCCCAATGCAGGGGCCCTGAGTTTGATCGCTGGTCAGGGAACTAGATTCCACACACCACACCTGAGAGTTTTTAACAGTTTCATTAAGGTGGTTCACAGGCTATGGAAGCAGTTATAACAATTTCACATCAAGATCCCCACCCTTGGGATGGCTATGTGAGCATTTCAGTCCACACTGACTTAAAACAAGGAGCTGTCCAGCCCCTGAGGCCCCAAGATCAGGCATCCACAAATTTTCACACCTTCAAAGGCAGAGTCGATGCCTCTGATCAACCTTGAAGCAGTTACACAAGGCAGATCATTGCCCCTCTGTTTCCTGTGAGAATATGGGAGTAAAATCTTTGAGAGGGTAGAGAGACAGGAGGGAAGGGGGCAGGGCACAACCTCAAAGCCCCACACCAACACTCCTCCTCTCACCACCAGCCCATGGAAGTACGCACCCCTCTGAAAACCCACAGCCCCATATCCCGGTGCTGTTCTCACCTTCTGAGTTGGCCCACATGGTCTGTGGAGTGTGTTTCTCTCTAAATAAATCCACCTCTCACCTATTTAAAAAAAAAAAAAAAAAAACCCTTCCCAGCTTTAGAAGTATTTACATCTCTGGTGCTTTGTCTACAGCCTTGCCGGCCCCAGGGGCTCTTCATCCTGGGTACACACTACAAACACACTGACTGCCTCGGAGCGCTTCGCTTCCCCACTCCCACTTGCCACAAGTCCATCTGCCCTCCCCACGAGCCCTTTGGGGCTTACTCCCTTGTCTGCTCGGCCTGACCCAACCCTCCAAACCTCCGCTCCACCACTCACGGGCTCCTGTCTCAGCTATTTGGCAGAATCCCCATGAGAAGCCAGCCTGACGGCATGCTTCTCTACACCCGCACACCAACCACAGAGGCAAAGTCACACCACCCCACTCCCCACGGAGCCGCCTAGAGGCCCTCCACTTGCCTCCAGGCATCCTCTCCTAGCCCCACAACAGCTTTCAGCTTCACACCTCCCGCTCTCCTCGAGAAGTGGGTGTCAGGCTGGAGCACCCGCTCCTGTCTGACCCTGGCCCTTGATCTGCAACCCCCACCCTTGGTTCTGGATCTCAACTCTTAGGACTCCGACTCTCCTACATCTCTAATGCTCCCTCTCTGGTTAGCTAGGCCCTCAATCCCAACCACAGCATCTGAAACTCCCCTTGAGCTAAGCCTGTCCTCTTTCTTTTCTCCCCAGTCAAGCCCTCAAAGCCTTTACTGCCTGGCTGCCCGACCTCACAGACACCTCTGAGCTCTTATCTCTCTGACGCACACAGCTGACCCCACCGTGCTCAGCTCTCCTCCCCTCAGGCCTCCCGAAACCCCTCCCTCTCATCTGTCTCCTCCTCTCTCCTGCAGCCACTGCTCCTGTCCCTTAAATGTTCCTTTTGCAGAAGTCCATCCTCTTCCCAGCTTCCCTGAGGGCCCAGTGAGTGGTAAAGAATCCACTTGCAATGCAGGAGACTCAGGTTTGATCCCTGGGTCAGGAAGACAGCCTCGAGGAGGAAATGGCAACCCACTCCAGTCTTCTTGCCTGGAAAACCCCATGGACAGAGGAGCCTGGTAGTCTACAGTCCCTGGGGTCGCAAAGAGTCAGACATGACTGAGCAGGCACATCCATCCTCTTCTAAGCCTAGATTTCTCAGGTCTCATACCTCCAAGTGTTTTGCTGAAACCTCCTAGCCTTCACACACTCCCCATAAAAGGCAGCTAGCTCTGACTCCCAAACAGCTCTGGCCTGCTCTCCCCTTGAAACCCTCTCCCGTCCACTGGCCCTGCCTGCTTTGGCATTTGGCCCTACCTGCCCTCCAATGGTGGCTTCAGGAGTCTTGACAATGAGAAGGGGGAAAGGTGGGACACGCTGGTTCTTCCTTCTTCTGTCAGGCGAATCTGCTTCTAATGCTCCCTCCTTCACCGGTCCTTCCAGACTCCTGACCCTGCAGGCAGGGCTGACCTCCCCACCTCCTTCTCCGAATCTGTACTTGGCACGCCTTTGATGACCTGCTTATGAGTGCAGCTCTTCTACCCTACTGCAACTTGCAGCCAGGCGTCTCACATCACACACTCGGCACACCCGAGAAGGAGGAAACAGAGAAGGAAACAGACAAAGACTCAGGAAAATCCCAGACCACTTGGGCCCGAGAAGGAAATTTAACTCTAAACCACAGGTGCCATTCTGCAATTTGTCCGTTTTAGGTATGTGTGCTTCCCAGTAGGCATCCTCATGTGATGAGATGGCAGGCTGGGTTTTGCCTCAGCCCTAAAGCAGCACAGGGCATTTTTCAAATACTAGTGGCAACTGGCATTCCACAGTGCCAGTTACCGGGAACCCGATAGGGGGCCCTTGGCTGATGTACACAATGGAGGGCACGTGCCAGGCATAAAGGGGTGTAACCACTAAGGAGGTATTAGTCACAGCACCCCAGGCCAGCTGGCTGGCCCATCGGCTAATACTGGTCGCAAGTTCAAATGCAGGTCTTAGCGGTGGCACCTGAGCCTATGGACCTGAGCGGGGTAAAGTCCTAACGGTATTAGCCACTCAAAAAGGTTCCCTGCAAGGAATTCCCTACCGGTCCAGTGATTGAGACTCGGTGCTTTCACTGGCCTGACCCAGGTGTGATCCCTAGTTGAGGAACTAGTTTCCTTCAAGTAAGCCGCTGGTTTGGTCTACCCACAGAAGGAGGCTGGGATTGCAATGGGGCTCCACTAATTCAGGATCTTTATCTTCTGAGTTTAAAAGGTCCTCCCAGCAGTAGGTCTGGGAAAACACCCCCCAAGGGCAAAGAAGAAACCAACTAGATGCATGGAATGAGAAGCAGGAGGAGGAAGCCCAGCTGTCAGAAGCTAGAATCCTGACTGGTCTGAATTCCAAGCAAGGTGCCAGTGACAGGCGTGCCTCCAAAGGCTGGGCACACAGCAGGCTCTCGGCAAGTATCTTCAGGCGTGACTGCAGAGTGGGCTGGGAATCTTGCAGGCTGAATCATTTCAACAGGCATTCGAGACGCTTTCTGAATGCCACTGTGCTGAGTGCTGGAATAGGAAGATGCAAGGCCACCGCGTCACTCAGCGAGCTTCAGGATGCGTGCACATGGTGTACTGACCCTACCAACTCAGGTGTGGATGCTGTGAGGGAGAAGCACAGGGTGTCTGGGACCCCAGCCCACGAGGAAAGAGGGGCCTGGAAGCCTTGTCCTGCCAGCACCTGCCTGGCCTAAATCCTGAAGGCTGAGGCGGCCTGGACTCAGGAAGCAGCAGAACAGTCCTGGAGAGCACAGCTGCTTGGGGCCAGTGAGTGTCATTCATGGCTCATATTCAAAGACACTTCTACGGTCCAGCTTCATTGGCTCCAAGAAGCCACAGGGCCTGGGTTCACCAGGCTACTGAGAAAGGAGTGAGTGCCTATGTGCTGGGAGGTGGGGGAGATGACCCGGGGAGGCAGGGAAAGAAAGCAGAGGCAGGCGGAGTGAACACACACCTATGGTTCCCTCTAAGGCCCACAAATTTAGGAAGAGAGGAAGGTGGGAACCATGGCTGCTGAGAAAGGAATTACAGATTTTATTACAGAATTAATCAGGGAATGTGGACAAGCGGATTCAAGGGAAGGCTGAAGGGACAGAAGCCAGGAGAGCTCTTGGTGGGACTCAGGTAACTGAGCTTCATTTAGAATGCTACAGCAAGAGGGCTTTTATTGGTAACAGAATCACCCATCAGCAAACAATTGGTATCCAATTAAAATTGTGTAACAATTAGGTGGACACAGTTTCAGGTTATGCGCAACAGGCCAAGCCATGTGTAGTGGCTTCTCAATGGCCTGTAAGAGGAGAGTGCAGTCTGGGCGAGCTGGAGGAAGAAAGCATGACCGCTCACATGCAACCCCTGCCAGCAGCTCCGTGGGCAATATCCAGGGGAGATGGCTAAGGTCCAAGAGCCAGTCAGGGGACCGGGACTGCACAGGACAGAAGGAGAGCTTGTCTTCTGTGCCCCTCCATGAGCAGGCTCCCTAAGAGGCAAAGGTCACTGCTAACAGCACTCGTCAAGAGACCAGACAGCCTTGTGGGGCCCTGTGCCTCCTGTGGGCAAAGAGGAACTCCTTGTGCAATGCCAGCCTTTCCTTATCCTCTCCTGGCGGCCCCTCGGCATGCAGACGACAAGCCGGGGAGGAAGCACTACACACTTGGCCTCTGTATCCTCAACAGTCCTTCCAAAGTCCCGTCAACTCTAATGCTGAGGCACTACACAGAAATGGGTCCCAGGAGGAGAACGAGAGGACCCACAGAGTTTTTTGGATCTCTCTCTGGATCTGAGAAGATCTCTTTCCAGAGATCTAGTGGTGAGAACTCACTGAGAGGATCAACCCTCAGGCTGGAGGAGAATGAGGTCCTTTGAAATGAGTGACAATCCGGAATTTTCTCAAAACACAAACACATTTGACAGGAAGGCCCTGGGAATCAATTATGTGATTTTGCACCTTTGGTGTCTTACATTTTGCTGTTTAACCAACAACCTGAGGCTCCGTGACAGATATAAGAAGCCCACCATCCTGCCCCCATCCCCTCAAAAGGCAGGAGGTAATCAATCAGGTTTCTGTTACATTATCTACTCTGTCCTATGGATGTGAAGCATCAGGCCTCGCCAGGGTTGGTCTTCTTTCTCTCACTCCACACACACTCCTGGGAAGGCACACCCTGGCTTCAGTGCCCACACAGGAAGAAGCTCTCACGGCTCCAGAGCAGTCTCTATCGAGGAGCTGTTAAGGACTCTCAGCTCAGCCTCTCCACACCACCCGTCGTCACCCACTCCAGGCCTGTCCCTTGCAGCACATAGCGCAGCCCGGCCCTGCTAAGTCACCCAGCCTCGGAGTGTTCCTGAAGTCCTCCTCCATCCCTGGCCCTTCCTGTTCCCGTGGCCACCTGTCTTGTGGTCTTGTTCTTCCTTTTGTTCCCACCATCCTTTCTCGGTGCTGGGCCTTCTGGTGTTCAGTTAACCATCCCGACTCAGTGCAGCCTTGCACCAACCCAACCCAAGTCACCCATGAGGGCACAATCTGAGCAGTCACTCACAAATCCAAGATCCCTGAGTGGCTCCCCACCACTTTCAGGGCAAAATGGAAACTGGGGACTGATATTCATGGCTCTCCTAACGTCCACCAGCCTAGCTCCCTAACTCCCTCTCCTCACCCCAAACACCAGTGCTACCCAGTGCCCTTCTTCCAACAGCTGAGAGACTGTCCTGGTACTTTCACACACTGTCCCTTAGCCAAGAAGTCTCTCCCTCATGTGGCTGTTTTTTTAAAAAAAAAAAAGTTATTTTTTTTGGACACACTATGTGACTTGTGGGATCTTAGTTCCCTGACCAGGGATTGAACCTGTGCCCTTGACAGTGAGAGCACAGAGTTCTAACCACTGGATAGCCAGGAAATTCCCTGATGTTCAAAATTTAAGTGCTTCTCAGGAGGCACCACCAAAGGCAAGCTGGACTCCACTCTCTGTGCCCACAGAAAGCCCAGCCCATCCAGCGGGGGTACACAGCTGGACTGCACCCTCTGTGCCTACAGCAAGCTCAGCCCACCCAGCGGGGGTGCCGCCTGTTGTGCCATGGCTCACTGGCCTGCCTCCTCACTGCACTCGCACCTCCTCCAGGGCACAGGCTCACTCAGCTCTGTAGCTGCAGAGCACGGGGCACATATTTCCTCATGTGAAGTATGACTTGGGTAAATCTGTGTTTGAAGAACAACGAAAATCATCAAATAATGAATTTAGGTTGGTCTTTAGTAAAAAGCCCAAGGTACTGCTTCTTTGATATTATCTCCATTTGGAAAGTGACACTTGAAACAGCCACTGAAACTGCTGCTTCGAGGTGAAAAGGCTCTCTTTCTTCCCTGTACAGAGTTGTCATAACAGAGAAGGTATGCTCAAACAGGTAAAACATTGAACAGGGTCAATGTTAAGTGCTTTTTTATAACCTGCTTATTGTCCTTATGTACTTCAAACCAGAAACCATCTAAAAGCAAACACTTAAATATGTCTTCTGAGATCAACACAGACTGCAACGAGACTTGGGAGCACATGGTGTGCCCAAGGTCACTTGGCCAGCTGGACAGTCCTGGCAGGTGTGGTCAGTGACAGTCAGCACAGCTCACCTGCAGGTGAACTTGCAAATCCAGGAGGTGAATCCTGTTGTCAGTATGAAAAGCCTGCCTAGATAACTAGATTACTTCCACGTGTCCTGAAGGTCACCGTTCCCCAGAGGAAAACTACTGCTCTCGTTTTAGCACCTAGTTCATTTCAGCATTCTCTGTGAGGCAATGGGGGAGCAGAGACGACTGTGACTCGGCCCAGCTCTGCTCACAGGGAGAGACTGGTTTCTAAACAAAGTGCTGGCTCCTGAATAAGCCCTGCTCCTACAGGCTTTACCTAAGGGCTGAGAAGATTAAACGACGAACAACCTTCAGGATAGAGAACGCACATGCTGGGGGTTATAGCACTGTTTAGAAATGGTAACTGTAATACTTTTTCAACAGTTCTTGATCTTACCTTGGTTTGTTTCTCCCAGCCTGGATCCCTTAAAAAAAAAAAGAACCAGCACACCTGTCTTCAAGACAATTAAGTAAATGTTTAGAGGTGGCTACTATGTGCTGGGGCAAGAAGACGGAGGGGAGCCCCCATGTTTAGGTAGGGTAAACCAGTATTCCTGCCAATAATGGAATTTTTTTCCCCTCTTGTAATTGTCTACATGTTCCTGCTGACATCAGAGCAAAAATACAAAGAAATAAGAAAAATTACTTGTAAGTGCTTCTACTGGTTCTGGAAAGGCAGACAGACTCCTCACTAGGAATAAGCAGCTGGCCAAAGATCTCAAGATCAGCATCACAGCAACAGCCACATGAGGTGGGGACTGTGCCTCCCAGGCACACTGCTATCCTAACAGTCAACCCACGCCTCCACCTAGCCCAGTGGGTGCTCACACTGCCTCTGGCCTTTAGTGTCAGCCCAGCAGGCGGTGATCCAGGAGGCCTAGTGCTTCCTACCGAGTAAGTGTTCCCTACCGAATAAGGCCATCAGGGCACCAACACCCTTCCTAGGAGAGGACCTTGACCTGCCCAGGCCCATCCCCGACCTCCAGCTGTGTTTTCTCAAGGCTGAGGAGTACAGTGCTCAGGGGCCCTGTGGAAATGCTTCTGTCCCGGGCACAGCCCAGCGGCCATCCGAGGGTACAAGTCACCCCAGACCCGCCGAGCAGGGCTCAGAGACTGCGTAAATACCTAGGCGGCAGGCGGGCAGGGTGCCAACCTGGAGCAAGCGGAGGGTCGGGACGGGAGCAGTTTGCAGGTTTTCCAAGACAAGAGAGTTATCACAGAATCTGTTGCAGTTTCGAATCCAAAAGAGGACTTCCCACCCCGCAGAGCCCGAAAGCGCCCGATTAAGGAGTACCCCGGAGCCAGCTCATTCCCACGGCCGCCTTGCCGGAGCCGCCAGCCGGACTGACAGCGCCTGGCGAGGGGCGCCCGCGCGACCCCCGGGATGGAGGTCCCGCGTAGGGCCCAGGCCCGCTCCGGCCCCACGTCGCGCCCCTCCGGGCGCTCGGGCCGCGGCGCGGCGCTGCGCTGGGGGAGGTGGGCAGCGCCGGCCGCGGGCCCCGGACCCCCGACCCGCGCCGCAGCCGGCCCCCGCGTTCCTCGGTCAGCACGCCCGCGCCGCGGTG
>SJYW01003398.1:0-48202 GCA_006410735.1 Raphicerus campestris | reverse complement strand
GCTCCGATCCTCGCCCGAGGGCAGCGGAGCGAGCTAGGGGACTTCCGAGGACGCGTAGTTCTGGTTTGGATAACGGGGTAGATAGAGGCTCCTGTGGTCCCTTAACGGTCGGCTTCGTCTTTGCATCGAGGGTGCTCTAAAGCAGGGACCTGGGACCTTGCTGACCCCGGGGCACCTAGCACAGGGCCAGGCACGCGGAGGGACCCATAGGTATTTACTGCTGTGGCTGGAGGTGAGGATGACGTGTGTCGGGAGCAGGGACAAGGCAGGAGGCAGTGTGCACTTGTGGACACACTGACGAGGTGATGACATCCAGGAATGGGCACCTTGGCAGAGGGGGAGGAGGCCCAGGAGCCAGAGATGGTCACAAGGACAAATGGGGCTGAGCAGGCTGGTCCCTGGCGGGGCAGGCGTGCCCGGATGGGACCAGCTGAGGGGGAGTTGGAGCCCAGAGCAGTGGAGGGATAGCAGAGCCTGGTGTCACAGGAGCCTGTCCCAGGAGAGAGTGTCCTCGGGAGACACATGGGGGTGGTGGGGACAAATGCTGGCTAAGGAGTGATGCTGGCAGCAGGGTCCATTGAAATTGCATCTAACAAGAAAAAAGGATGAGTGCCAACCCCACTCTCCCATCTCAGGGGAGAGCAGGATGGAGGACACACCTGGGAGGGGGTCTGTTTAAGATAGAGGGGTGTCCATTTCACTGTTGCTAATAGGAAGGTGCCACCGCATAGAATAGACGCAAAGGAGGGGAGCTGAGAGTGCTGGGGCAAAAGGGGGAAAGGTTGAGCAGGACCCAGGCAGCCCTGGGACTGCTGTTAGGGTGGGAGGGTCCATCAGCAGCAGCCTGTTTTCTTGCCCAGTATGGGGAGCCTGAAATGAGATTCTCAGTGAGAAAGGAGAGAAGGGGAGCAGACACAGGGAGACCCCACCAAGTCAGGCGGTATTAGGTCCCCACCAGAGCACTCTCCTTCTGCGTATGCAGGCCGGCCAGGAGAAAGCAGAGAACTTTTGGGTTTTGATAAGGGGCCAAGGCAGTTCAGACATGCACATCACTCAGCTTCTATTATCCTCATCACATTTAATCCTCACAACACCCCTGTGAGGTAGGTACTGTCACCCCATCGTACAGATGAGGAAACTGAGGCTCACACATGCCTAGGGGCACACAGTCGACAGGGAGGTATGCAGTCCTGATGCTGGGATTCCCTTACTCAACCACTGCCTACCCAGGGTGGTCAGAATTAGCCTACAGCAGCAAAAAAGATAGTTCCCACAGGGAGTCAAGAGCCCAGAAAAGCTTCTCCAGGCCAGCATCTCCTGGTCCCTGTAGTTTTGGTTCAAGAGCATTTGGGGGATACTCCTGGCTAAGTGGTTCTTTCTGGCATTTCAAGAGGAAACAAAAGCGACGGCAGCTGAGTGTTCAGCTCAGCCCAGCAGGGAGAGCGGACAGGGTCATGATTCACAGGGACTCACAGGTTCACTCTCACCCAGCAAGCCAGGCCTCTGGTTCATGTTGGTCCGTGTCTTGGTCACCTTAGATGTTACAAATGACATTTAATTTTTTCTTGGCTAACCTCTCTGGGAAAACTGGTTTTGCATACAGTGTCAGGAGAGCACCGAGGAGTTTGAATCAAATTTTCACTTTTCAGTTGGGCCTAAATAATGTTGAGAATTTTTTAAAATGTAATACCTTCTATTTTTAATTTTTCTTTTGTTTTCATCCTAGAGGGATGGATGAAGGATGGAAATAAAGACAGGGAAAGAAATGGCCCAGAAATTCAGTGCAGTGAGAGGGTCATGCAGATACCATCTGGTGGGGACACAGATGGATGATTGCAGAAAGGAGAGATTTTTAAAAGGAGCTGAGAATATGGGAGGGAGCGAGCCTGTGACAGAGAATCAAGGCCCTCGAGCCCGGTGTTCAAGCGCAATCCACCACGGTGCCCGGGGCAGAGCTCCCTCATTGCAGGAGGCACCAGCCAGTGAGGAAAGGAACGTGTACCCGAGGCAGGGCAGTGTGGGCGCAGTGGTGGCGACGTGCTCAGGGCTGTCAGCTCTCCCAGGACCCCAGACTAAACAGATGGGGGGACAGGGAGCTGTGTCTGGACACTTGGGCCACATGTGTTCTCAGCTGTGAAAGCTCAGTTCCTGGGGTGCTGGCAGCGGGGGGGACGTTCGCCCAGGATGTGGGCTGAGTTTCCCAGGGGAAGCAAGACAAGACACAGGAGGGGACAGAGACACAGGACTGACATGGCATGGCGTGACTGCTTCGAGGCTAAACCTCCCAAAGAGGAGGAGCCGAGTTTTTGTTGTGCTTTAGAGATTCTGACGGCTCATGATGGGCTCCCCAGGAGAAAGAGTCCCTGCCCCTGGATCTCCTCTCGGGTCCCCGTGCAAGGCCAGGAGGGATCCGCAGGGATCCATCTTATCCCCCGCCCCACACTAGCACAGCAGCAGCCCCCCCAGCAGACGTCCACTGTGGCACATGCTCCGGCAGGCACACTCACAGCTTCAAGAAGCCAAAGTTCATGTCTTCCTCCTCCTCCTCCCTATGGGCTGACAGGTTCTTCCTCTTCACCTGCTGTTGGGGAGCACAGCTCTCCGGGGGGCTGGGGGGACGACACTGTAAACATGACTTCCGGGCGTGGTGGTGGCAGGGCTGTGTGTTTAAGCTGCTGCCTGCGGGCAGCTCTGAGGTAGACCGGGGGGGGCCCCCAGAGGCACGCCCAGAGTCTGTGGGACTCGCACTGCTGACGGAGGAGTAGCCTGACGTCGTGACGTCCTTGCCCAGCCCCAACCTGCTGCACAGGGGGAGCTCCGGCCCTGGGGTCCGCAGCGCCTGGTGGCCTGGCGCCAGCGCCTGTGTGTCCTGGGACCCCCATGCCTCCTCCGGGCAGGCCTCCTCGTCACTGGACTCCTGGCAGCAGTGCTCCTCCGGACTCAGGTAGACCACGGTGACGTCGAGGATGCCGCTGGGAGCTGTCACTGTGGGGGACAGGGAGACGTCGGGGTGAGCCTTGGCCCAGACAGGGCCCAGAGCAGCCTGGAGTCCCGTCTTAGCCACAGCTCCTCAACCTCGCCGGTCAGTCCCCTTCCCTTTGCTTAAGAAGTTGAGGGCAAGGTGTGTCTTCCAAGCTTGGGGTGACACCCGTGTGACATGGGGAACAGGAAGAAGGGACAACAAATCGTGGCCATATAATACTTAATCCTGAGTGGATGCAGAAACACGCAATTGGAAAATCCATAGACATCACCTTGAACTGGGCCCTCCAGTTCCCTTCCCCCTGTCTGCAGATGGCTGACCAAACATGGGGACAGAGCCTTGTGCAGCCTGTCCTGGAGGGATGCCCGAGGCACAGAACTCAGCAGGGTAGCAAGGGGCACATGGCACAGGATGTTCTAGAAAGATCTTGTCATGAACGCAGGTGGGTATGTTCTGTTGCTGCCCGTGCAGTCCTCCCGGCAGCACAGGTCCTGCCGGGCCACAGCCTGTCCTCCCTGTGGGCTGCAGTGCGGGGCGCTCTGCTCTCCAGGGCTCCTTGGACACAAGCCCCTGTAGCCCTGGCCAGCCCCGCCCGCCACCTGCCACGGCCTGGCACTCACCATCGCCCTCCTTCTCGCCCTCACTCTCCTGGTCGCCCTCGTAGCCCGAGCAGTAGTCCAGGCTCCAGTCCAGGAAGCTGCCCAGCAGCGTCTCCTCCTGGCTGGACAGCTCAGCGGTGGGCGTGGTGACGAAGCTGCCCCTGTCCTCCTGGAGGCTGTTCTCCCGCTTCCTGCAGTGGAGGCAGGTGGGAATGCAGTCACAGGCTGCAGTGTCAGGGGGCCCAGCCTGGTCCCTGGCACGCCCTGCCCCGCTCTGTGTGCTGTGAGCACCCAGGAAGTGCCCTTGGAGGCGCACAGCTGGTTCGCAGAGGTCAGACCGGCAGCACGGTGAGGTCCTTGCTCATCTGGACTTTGTAGGATGAATAGGAATTCTTTGGGTGGGGGGGAGGGGGGAGCTTATTCCAGGCACCACAGCCAGGACACTGAGATGGAAGAGATGGGGTGAAGGGGACACGTAGGGGGTGATGGGAACCAAGTGCCCCAGCCTCTCATCAGGGTATGGCTGGAGAGCTGGGGCGACACGTGGAGGAGGGCCAGTGTGGCCCTGGGGGGGCGTGGTGCTCCACCTCTGCTCAGGACCACCAACCCCACAGAGAGCTGGGCTGGAGCCACGCAGGGGAGGAGGCAGGGCTGCAGACTGCTGGCCCAGCTTCCGTTTCCAGGGGATCCCCGAGGGCTGCAGGGGTCACACAGGAACCCAGCTGGGCCCGTGGGCTCACTCACCGCTTGGTCCTCCTCCCAGAGGGCGAGCTGAGGAAGGCGTGAATGTCGCCCGCGCTGAAGAATGGTGCAGGTTCCAGGCTCTCCTGTTTCACGCCCAGGGCAGCACACAGCTGGCCGTAGCTCAGCACCTGCAGGGCAGCCAGGGTCAGAGGGCAGGCGAGGCCCCAGAGGGGCAGGCCCACCACTGCCACCCCTCAGTACCTCTTCCAGGCTGATCTCCTCGTAGCGCTTGTCCTCGAATCGCTGCTTGACGGCAGTGAGAGACACCTGCCTGTAGTCCTTGGGGGCGTCATCGTGGAAGCTACCAACAGAGGGACACGTGAGGGACCCCAGGGGACGGGGAGTGCTGGCACCACCCCCAGGAGGCTCCACCTGCAGCCCCCGCTCAGATGGGAGAGGACTGGACGTCCTCTGAGTGGGCCCAGCACCGCTGTGCAGACGCCCGGCAGTCCCTTGGTTAACCTGAGAGGCACCTATGACCCAGTGCCCACTCCCAGGTGTGTCCCCGAGAGAAAGGTGGGCAGAGGTTCCCGCGGAGACCTGGACACAGTCGTCCACAGCAGCGGGGAGACAGAAAACCCCCAAACGTACATCAGTGCACAGATGGAGAAATAAGATGGGGTCTCTCCGCCCAGGGGCTACCTGCACAGTGGAGACACCATGTAGGCGTGAGCGGCCTCCCACCTACAGGCCTCACAGTGTGTGAGCCCGTGATGAAGCATCCAGAACAGGAAGGAGTTTGTGTGGTGGGGGCCGGTGGGGAGGGGACATCTGGAGGCAGGGCAGGTTTCTCTTGAGGGAGAAGATGTTCTCTGATTGATGGTGGTGATGCCTGCACAACTCTATACCAAAAGCCTGTCAAATTGCACACTTAAAGTTTCATTTGTAAATGAATATTTCCAGTTTATCTGGATTGAAAAAACAAAGAAACCAGGGGAAGGTAGCAGGGAGGCAGAATCATCCGGCCCCTTGGGTGGGGGAAGGGGCCACTGAGGCAGCATGGCTTGAGAAAGGAGGGGGCCCTGGGGGCTTCAGTGCAGGCAGTTCGGGTGGGACCGAGTAGGAGGAGTGAGGCTGCCAGCCGGGGTGAGAGGAGAAGCGAAGGGCCGAGGGCCTGAGGCAGGTGCGGCCGACCCGTGCCCCGGGCTGCAGTCTGCCAACGCCAGCCTCCTGCAGTGAGTGACCACTGTTGTGGAGAGGCCGCTTTTTCTTATGCTCTACTGTCTATAGGTTTTGGTGGGGAGGAGCTGCTGCCCACACAGCAAACGTTAAAAACGTGTGCTAAGCAACATGGCCCTGGGATTTCTAAATGCCAACCCTGAGACCCGCAGCTCACGGCCTGACAGCCCTCCTGTGACGTGAACCCCCTCTGGACCCATGATGTGGAGGACGTACCCTGTGTGTGGGGCTCGCTTCCTTACACACTTACCACTTCTGATGAAGACTTAAGACACAGGGGATGAGGTCTTCACAGGAGAAGCCGGTGAGGTCCCACAACTGGGTGGTCCAGGGCTGCGCTGGTGAGGGAAGTGGGGGTTGTGGGGCCGCACCAACACCCCCAGCCCCAGTGGTTCTGGGATGGAGCTTCCTAGGGCTCAGTGCCGAAGAGGCCCTGTGCCCAGGGCACGCATGCCTGCTGCGCCCTGCGGGGTAATACCAAGCCACCCCCAGACCAGGGCTCTTCGTCCATCCTGCTGCCTCTTCCTCAGGAGAGAGGAGCACGCCGCTTTGTCTTCCTCCCTCCCCCGAACCCGAGCACCAGCTCCCGACTCCCAGAGACCCTCGCCCACGGGCTCAGCCTGGCTCTGAGAGGCAGGAGGGAAGGACCGGCCGCTTACTCTGCCCGTGGGTCAGCCTTGCCAGCAGCAGGGCGGCCGCAGCCAGGTGGGCTGGGGCGTAGGCGGTCAGGCTGGTGTGAAGCAGGGAGAGCTCGCAGAGGAAGCCGCACAGGTGCTGTGTTCTTGGTGCCATGGGGACCAGCGTCAGCAGGACATCCTTGTAATCGACCACGGTGGGGACCTGGGGGGACGGGGCAGTGGACGTGGGGTTGCAGCATGCATAGGACCCTCTGCCCGCTTGGGAGGAGGCTAGAACACAGACACGCTGCCGTCCTAGTGGCCAGCACAGCGCCAGGCACGCCGAGCGGCTGTGGCCTTGCACCCTCTTGGTCCCGGAGGGCTTCCCTGAGCAGAGAAGCCAGAGCCACACACGTGCCCTCTGCTCCTCCCACCCCCTGGCGCAACTCGGCTTTGATTCAGGAGGGAAAGGCTTACCCGGATCTTCCCGTCCAGGGCCGAGATGATCTCGCCCATCATCCTCACCAGGTCCTCGTACTTGTACGTGTTGTCTGTGAGCCACACGGCCTCCCGGATTGTCAGGATCTCTTTGCTGATGAACCTGGAGTGTCAACAAGGGATGTGAGCTCGTGCCCCTCAGTGGGCTTTAGGCTTCAGTGATGGGGTAGGGAGTCCAGTGAGTTGACCTGGCTGCCTCCGGCGGGTGAGGTTAACTGGAAAGGTCACAGCCTGTCGGAGAGGCTGAGGGGCAGGGGTACGAGTGCTACAGGCCCGTGGCAGGAGAGTGGCTAGGCTGCTGGGCCTGCACATGTTTCTGCAAAATCCAGCCACGAAGGGTGTAAGCGGCCAATTCTCTTAACCTCCTGACAAATGAGGGTTTGCCCTGCCCTGTGCCAGCCACTCCGGAGTGAGCATGAACAGCTTTAACCCAGAAGGCAAGCAAACCAGCAGAACCAGAGCCAGAGGCTGTCTGGAGGTCTGGACCTGGCCCGGGGTCGGGCCAAGAGACTCGGGCAGTCCCTAGGCAGGTGGTCACCCTGTTGTCTCCCCTCTCCCAGGGCCAGCTAGCAGGGGACATGCTGGTCCAGCGGCCTCTGAGGGGTCCTCCCTGCGCCAGGGTCACTCTGCAGCTCCCGAGGTGGCTTGGCTGAGAGAGGGCAGGGCAGTGGGGACCGTAGGTGTGGGGGGGCAGCATGTGACGTCGAGAGCGGGGGACGCGAGCCTGTGCTTGGGCAGCGGCAGGTGCTGCTTTCAGAGTGGATGGAGGGGTGTCTCGGCCCCTAAAAATCTTTTAAAGCAATTATCTCACGGCTGGTCTCCCAGTCTCTGATGGCAAGGACATAACCATGCTGTTTAGACCTGGGGAAGCTGGGGACCCGTCATCTGTCAGCCCTCTCTGGTGACAAGACCCAGAGCTCTGGGTTCCAAGGCACCCAGAGAGGTGCCAGACCGTGTGTGGCCTGTGCTCACTGGGCCTGAGCCCCACTCCCTCCACCTGTGGACACCCTGCTTCCCTGGCCACCAGGAAAGCACAGCACCCAGTTCCCATCAGGGCCACAGGACGGAGCTCGCCGCAGGCGTGGACCTGCTGGCCTCAGGGGCTATGGTAAGTGGTACAGAGCAAGTCAGTGCCTCGGGCGCCTGCATGAGCTCATGAAGCAGATAACACTACACCCCAGTGACACACGCCTCTGGGTCACTGTGCCAAAGATTGACCAGTAGTTGATGCCACTGTGTGCAGCGAGCCTGCCCCTCACCCCCTAAGCCTTACAAACACTGCCCGGGCGATGGCAGACCATGTAGGAGAAAGCTGGTTTAAACCACAAAAAAATGCAACACGTATGGTGGGACGTGCCACCCCACGCTGTGTCCACAGGCAAAACTGGGCGGAGAGGTGCTGGTTTTAGGAAGGTGGACTTCCATGAAACTTAAGACGGCCGACGGGAAGAGTCAGAACTGCCACCTCTGAGGAGCTCACATCCTGTCCACGGGTAGGAGGGGGAGTGAACCTGGCTGGACGTGGGTCTCTGGACACAGAGCTGACAGCCTGACTTAGAAGGGCAGCCAACTGTGACCTCCCTCATCTCGGTGTTGCCCTTGGGCCAGGGGAACAGGGTTCCTGCCCAAGCGAGGCCGCCACATGGGATGAGCAGCAGCTGCCCGTGCATGGAGGGTCAGTCCTGCCGCCCCTGTGTGGGGAGGACTATCCGTTCTGGGCACCCCTGAAATTAGAACCCCGTTATCATGAGGTGGGGCGCCGAGGGCCTATTCGTCCCACTGAGGAGCCTGCCTGTGACCTGGGCAGGGCCAGCCGGGGGTTTCTCACCGGGTGCAGATGACCATGCAGGCGATGCCCAGCAGCTGCAGCCGGTACCGGGGCACCAGCCGCCTCCGCAGGTACCGGTCCACACACTCCACGGTCAGGTGGAGACACAGGCTCGAGAAGTCCTTCATGGTTGCGACCTCCACCAGCCAGTCGATAAGAATGTACCTGTAGGAAGAGCGCTGCCCCTGAACACCAGGCAGAGCCCCTGCGGGGCCCCGAGCCTCACGGGGTCCCATCTCCCACCCCCCGAGCCTCACAGGGTCCCGTCTCCCGCCCGCTGAGCCTCCCTCACGGGGTCCCATCTCCCACCCACTGAGCCTCATGGAGTCCCGTCTCCCGCCCCCTGAGCCTCACAGAGTCCTGTCTCCCGCTCCTCGAACCTCCACGGGTCCTGTCTCCCAGTCCCGCCCAGCCATCCATCCCGAGGGTGAGCGGTCACTTCAGGCGTCATGGGCTTATGCCAGCAGCCGTCCGAGGGGCTGGGGGCCCCACCACTCCTGCTTGGTTCCTGGGAGGCAGGTGGGCACACATGTGGACCCTGCCCACCCCCACCCTGGGGCTCCCTGGCATTGGATTGGACCATCACTTATAAGTGGGCAGAGCGGGTCTGCTCTGGAGACTGGTCACAGGTCAAAGGTTACTGTCTCCTCCATGAAGAACTCTCACTGTGGGGTCATTTGTCACAAGCCCCTGCGGTTGAGCAAAGAGCCATGAATGCAGCCCAAGCAGGATGCACTGAGCCCGGCCGCTTGAGCCCTCAGCCACCAGGCAACCACGACGGAGGGCTTGGGCTGCAGAGCTAGCAGACGCAGGGTCCCTCCTCCTCGATGGCACCAAGGCCAAGCCAGGACACGGACATCACAGGGGACACTGCACGCAGTGGCAAGGATGCCCAGACGGGGTGGGCAAAGGAGAGGAGACAGGAGAAAGGAAGCCAGAGAGACGGGCCATGATGGTGAGGGGCTCTGTGCAGCCAGAGAGGAGCTTGTTTCTCAGGCAGAGGGAAGGCACAGTGTGGTGAGGGCAGAGTGAGCACGGGCGCAGAGGGGGCAGTCGGGAGGAGGGCCCAGGGGTATGAGGGTCACACCAGCCACAACTGGGAGCAGAGGATGATGCTCCCTGTGCAGATACCCTGGATAAACACAATGATCTGACAAAAACTGGCCAACCGAACCATACACTTTCAAATGGTTAAACCTGAAACTAATGTTGAAAATCAATTATAACTCAACTAAAGAAAAGGAAGAAGTCAGCTGTTGTCTGACATAGAGGAAAACAGACATATGCTCAACTTGGGGCTGAAATAATATTATGTTATTATTTCAATAAAACTACTTTAGCTCTTGAAAAGCAGAAAAGGTTAAGTTTATGTTAACTCTCACTCCCAACACACAAAAGGAATAGCAAAAGTGTCCTCCCCACCCCCACCCGCCAAAAAAAGGGCAGACTGGGAGGGCACAAGGCGGGAGGGGCATCAGCACTGCAGGTCCAGGACTCAGGAGCACAGCAGCCTGGAGGTCCAGTGGCTGACTCCGAGCTCCCAACCTCCCAGTGCAGGGGGCCTAGGTTCGATCCCTGGTCAGGGAACTATATCCCACATGCTACAACTAAGAGATCCTGCGTGCTACAACTAAGACCTGGTGCAGCCAGATAAACTAATTAATTAAAAAGAAAAAAAAGGCACAGCAGCTTAGTGATACTGACTGTGGGAGCAGGGGACACTGCAGCCCTGCTGTGAGCGGAGACCTGACTGCACAGCCAGGGCCTACCCGTCATACATCTAAAACGCAGTTGAAATCCCTAGCACGAGCTTAGACAATTATTCACATTTTCCACCTTGCTTTCTAACATGTTTTGTGATTGTAACAGTGTGTCATCTCCAAACTTCAGAGGAGAATGGACCTGTGGGAAGAGGCAGGTCATGGATTCCGCGGCTGCAGGCCCCCACTTCCCCTGCTGACGCTGATGCGCGTGAGGTTGGGATGGAAAGAAAAGGTAGTTTTTCTGGCATCATTTTAGAAAGATGTTTAAAGTGGTTTAACACTTTCTGAGGCCTAAAAAGGGAAACTGGAGAGAAGAGACACTCATATAGGAATTTTTTTTTTCCCCAAAGCCCTAGGTAACTCGGCATTACTGGTTTTAGAAAACACACACACACATATAGGGGGATCCCGGTGGGGCTGACAATACAGCAGGCCTGTCACAGGACCTCGTCACCGTGGGCAGTTTGAGCCCCTTACCTCATCGTGTCATTGAGCCCCTTCTGGACAGAGAAGACCCTCTGCTTATTGACAGCGTGAGAGGCCTGGAACAACTGGCAGACTATCTCGCTGGAGGCTTTTGCTTCCAATCCGAGCTGGTGTCCGTGTGCACAGGCTTTGGCTAGAGACAGCTGTGGGCGGAAGAGTCGTGGGGTGAGCAGGGGCCAGGGCCTTCCTGTCTGTCCACACCCTGGCCCACTTGTACCCTCTAAACCTGCCAAAACAGGAGGGCCAAGATTTTACTTATGCTTTTGGAAGTAACTAGTAAGTCACGAGAGAATATTTAAAAGGGACAAAAGGTAGAGAACGGGAGGTCAGCCCTTTCTTGCCCTGTCCTTCCTCTGAGGGGGTTTCTGTTGGCTTTGTTGCCTGGGGGGCCGCCGCTGTGCAGGCTTGCGCGCCTTCTGCTCATGTGGCTGACCCTCAGGCGCTGCCTGTGCCCTGACGCTTTCTGGAAGACCTGCTCGGATTGCCACCCCACTCACAGAACACCAAAGACTATCTTATCACATCTTGGCCGGCACAAACTGCTCTCCTTGAGAATGTTTATTTTCAGAAGTTACTAGCTAGCCACTCAGAAAGAAAGAATACTTGTGTGTGATCTGCTCGTGGGATCGGCCATGACTTCTCTAAACGGGCGCCTTTCCGATGAGCAGTGAGGTGAAACCTGCCCCATATTTTGACAGCTTGTATTTACTCCCTTGTTTCTGAGCATACTGAGACCCTGTGTACTTCTATGGGGCCTTACTGTTCTTACTGATTAGTCTAACCTTGTCTTAGAAACACACTGTTGATTGTTACATTTCTTGTAAATGTGCTGTGTGCCTTTCTGGACACAAACGTTATAGCGGCCTGCGATGTGTCAGGTGGGCATCCCTGCTGGGGACTTTGTCCCGAGTTTTTAAGGGCTAGTGACTGAAACCCCAACTTGGTGGGTCACAGGCACCAGCTTGGCCAAGGGGGACTTCCACTGATTTGTCTGGAAATAGTGACTTCCTTACAGCTGCACAGGGATAGTGTCTGGTGAACGCCAACTACAGCCCTCCAACATCCAGGTCCAACGCTGGGCAACCTCATGAGGGGTCAGATACTGGAAAGAGGATAGTGTGTCTCATGCCAATCTGTTCTAAGGAGCCTCAGGTCCCGCTGCCAAGACGCTGTCCCTGCAGGCCAGCTTTAGGGAGCTGTCCACACTCTGACAGCAGCTGTGGTTAGTCCACAGCATGTAGGAATGACGAGGCTGGCCGTCTTCAGTGCCATGGGCAAAGTGTTCCCAGGCTGCCCTCCCTGCACACCTCAGAGCTGACTGCCCTCAGAGTTGCCCCGTGGTGAGCCCCCGCCCTGGGATCCCAGAGAGGAGGCACTGAGACCAAGCTAGCTCCCAGCTCACCTGCGCTTCCCAGCAGCCTTTGGCAGCAAAGTCCCTGAGCTTCCGGAAGCTGTGGAGGCACCGTCCTGGGTCCAGCATCTGTCAATGTGAGATGCCCTTACATGGGTGTGTCTCTGGAGGAATGCAGAACCAACCCCTGGGGTTCTTCAGTGTTCCCCCAAGACCCCCAGAGGGGCCCCAGCTGGGCCTTTCTTCTGGCCCTTCTTCCCCTTAGTGGTGGTGGACTTTCCCAGGGTAGAGCTGAGAGCAGCCCCGGGGGGCCAAGGAGGAGCCCCTGCGCTGGCAGACCCTTGACCAGGGCTGCTCTGAGACCGCGCATTTGGCCCACGCTCTCCCAGACCTGAGCCCACTCACGTCCATCCGCCTGTCACTCTCCCAGAGGAGGTATGAGCTGGTCAGACACCCCTGGTTAGCGGACTCTTCAAATAGGTTCCGGGCCTGCTTCTGTTTTTCTTCATCCTAGAATAAGTAACCACACATGCAGCGATCAACTTTAATAAAATGAGTTAACTAAATTAGCGGAGAAACAGCTTCCCTGAAGATGTGAGAATCGCGTGGCCTGAGCCCACGAGCTCTGCCCTCCCGCCCTGCCTCCTCCTGCCAGGGTCCGCACGGTGACGGAGGTGGGGGGTGGTGGAGATCCCCAAGGCCCTCTGGCTACTCGCTCACACCTCAGGCCCCTCCCTGCTGCGGTCAGAGCACCTGTCGCCAGCGCACCCTCCCCGAATTGCTATAGGGGGCCCTTTCACACCCGTGTGGTGGAGGGAGCCACCCAAGTGGGCTGGGAAGCACGTGGGCCCGTCCTGCCCATCAGATGCTCTGGCTCCACCGGCCACACAGACAGGGCTCCTCTCGTCTGGGAGACCTGGGGGCCTCCTCCCACGGCCCCTCGTGAGCGTCCCAGTCCTTGGTGCTTGTAGCTGCCGGAGAGGCGAGCAACACAGCCACAGACCTGCTGTGCCCCGTGTCCACCCGGGCTATGACACCGAGCAGCACAGGGGGCAGGTGAGGGGACTCACCTCGAAGAGACTCAGCACCCTCCCCAGGCAGTGAAGTATGGATGCCCTGTGGGTCTAGAGAAGGAAGGGTGACTGTTGGTGGGGAACTCCCCAGGGCACCTCTCAATCCATGCCGCACCCCCTGTGCAGGTCCTCTTGCTCCCCAGCCAGCCTCGACTCCAGGCCTCTGCCAATCACGTGTTGGAGCCTCCGGCCGTCCTTCTCCATGAGCACCCCGTCTGCAGCCCTGCCCTGCCCCCAGGCCCCCAACCCTGGCTCTGCCGTCTCCCCGCCTACTGGTTGTTGGCAGACGCTCCCATATTTGCAGTTTTCGGAGCCTCCGCTGCCCTCAAGTCCCTGACTTCACAAGGTCCACAGCATCTCCCTTCAGGGCTGTCTCATCTCCTGGGACCCTGTAGGGTGCCCCACTTGCACTCCGGGCTGGGACTCACTTTCTGTAGCTGGCACTCTGCCCTGAGGCTCTCGTGAACCACAGCCTTGCAGCAGCTCCCAGACACCGACCAAGGAGGGCGGATGAAGAGCCAGATGAAGGGCGCGGCGCCCACGTTCAGCCGCTCGGCCAGGCTGAAGTAGTGAGAGGCCCTCAGGCCGTTCACTTCTGCCCGGGCCTCGTCAGACACCGACACTGCAGAGATGGACAGAGCGAGCCGGGATGTCTCTGGGGGGCGGGCACAGCAGTCCCTCCAGTCCTTACATAAAGTCTAGGGCCATATGCCGCTGCCACACGAGGTTGCTCATGTTTTAGAGCAGAAGAGTCGGGACGGGGGCTCCATGCTTTTCTTCCTGTGTCGCGTGAACCAAGTGCCCTGTGGCTCCTCCCACAGCCTGAAGTCTGAAAATCCAGGAAGGTGTCCCCCACCTCCCGACCCCATGGAGGCATCACAGGCCCACCCTCCTGTGGGCAACTGCTGCCCAGCCCCCAGTTAATGGGGGTTTCTTTCTGGGATGACAAGAACATTTCAAAACGAGTGGTGTTGGTTGCACAGCTCTGTGAAGACACCGACTGGGCTGTACACCTGGATGGGTGAGCTGAACGGTGGGAATTCTCTGCCCAATGCCAGATGATGGGATGATCAGATGACGGGAGGGTGGGCACAGGATGGCTCATCATCTCCACATCAACAGTCCAGTCAACCAACTATGACTGGGGTGACCTCTCAGCAAGATGCCAAGTCTTTTAGAAGCAGATAAATGGCGGACGTACTCAAGACTTTATGCATTTGGGGAGTTGGGACAGGACCAGGTGCAGGCTCGTTCCTTAGTGAGCCCGGCATACCAGCAGGAGTTGGGAGAGAGGGTCATATCAGGCTCTTTTGAGGAGCACCTGCCCCTGGGGGGTGAAGGAAACTAGGTACCAGGCTGGCTCTGGCCTGCTTGAACTTGCCTCCCGCCGAGGGCCTTGGCTCCCTCCCTGTGTTACTGACACCAGGCATCAGGCATGCTGTGACCGCCACCCCAAGACCCTCAGATGAGCTGGGGTCTACTCGTGGGCTATAGTGTTCACTAGGGAACCAGGAGGGCTGGCTCACCTGAGAAGTTACCATTCTGAGTCTCTGCTCAGAGCCACTCGTTGTCAATCAAAACTAAAGGCTCGTTAAGTAAGAGGTGACCCCCGACCTACAGAATCAAAGCTCATCAATGGGTTCCTGAGCAGGATATCTCTCTGACACAGCTCCCAAGATACAATGGTACACAGCCAGACACGGCGAGAGCAGTGACTGAACTGTGAACATGGGCAAGGGCTTATGTGAGTTCTATTTTTCTTTTTTTTCTGACTGCAGAGTATGGCCTGTGGGATCTTAGTTCCTCAACCAGGGATTGAACCTATGCCCACTGTAGTGGAAGCTCAGAGTCTTAACCCTGGACTACCAGGGAAGTCCCTAGCGCTTGTTCTAAAGTGTTAACACCAAGCGGGGCGAGGTCAGCCCCAGACCCAGCAGCACTTACAGCCTTCGTTGTAGAGGTAGGCAATGCCCAGCTTCACGGCAGCTTCAAAGTTCCCTTTCTCAGCAGCCCTGGAACAACAGGAACATGAAACATTGCATGATTTTATTCTATTAAGGTTATGTTCTACCACAGCACCTGAAACTAAAGTACTTACTTTCTGAACAGAAACTTTTTTCTGGTAATGCGACTAAATATCTATTATCCATGACACACTACAACACAGATGAGCCTTAAAACACGCTTAAGCAAAAGAGTCACAACAGGCCACACAGTGTATGACCCCACTCGTATGAGATGCCCGGGACAGGCAAATACATGGAGAGAGACAGTAGATACGAGGTTGTCTAGGGTCTGGATTACTACTGGAAAGATAGGGAGGGACTGCGAATGGTTATGCAGCTTCATCCAGGGGTCATGAGAAGGTCCTAAAGTCAGACAGTGTGAATGATTGCACAACGCTGTGAACATATTAAAAACCACTTGTTCAGTACACTCTAAGTGGGTGGGCTGTATGGTTCGTGGACTATGTCTCAGGCAGCCTGCCTGTGACCACGGGAAAACTGTGTGGCTCCTGGCCCCTCTGGCTCTTCCTTCAGGTCTGTCGGAGGGGGTGGGATCAGCCAGGGAATGTAATGCACTAGGATTCAAACCACATGGTTCTGACCAAGTAAGAGAAGAAGATTCCACATGCAGGTGACCTGCATCTGAGCCACACAGGATGGGTCACAGCCGAAGCGGACCTTCCAGAAGCACCACTATGACTAATGAGTGGCTGGTCTGAGCTGGGGGTGTGGATGACCCATGACCGTGCTGGAAGTCATGTGACTCGATGGATGAGGTCTACACGCTCAGTCACTCCCTGGGGGATATGGTGTTGGCAGAGGGCTACAAGCAAAAGGAAAACCATGGCCAGGTCCAGCCCTGAGACAGACTGGCAAGGCAGGGAAGGCCAGGAGTGAGAGGAAGCCCGGCTGCTCTCGGGTGCAGATACCTTTCAAAGAGCTTCAGGTTCCCTGGAGAAGGCCACAGCTCCTGGAAGCTGGCGCATGCCCACACGCTGGCATGGTTGTCCACCAGGTACTTCAGGTGGGAATGTACCTGAGGAACAATGGGAGTGGGGTGGGGGGGTTATCAAGGGGCTACAGGGAAGGTCTGCTTCTGGAGCTGTTGAAGACAGGGTTAGACAGACGTAGGATCTCCTGTCTCCCTCTGACCCTACCAGTAAGGCCTCCTGGGCTCTGTGTACCAAAGTAACTAGCAGTTGCTTTGAACAGAGAAAAGAAATCAGACACAACTTTCTCTGTGGTTCTAAAGGTGGGGACAGGTCCTGGAAGTGGGGGTAAGCCCCAGGCTGAGAAACGGGATATAATGCTATATACTTGCAACGACCAGGGAAACCGACTCTAAGGCTAACGGGTAGGTCAGAAATCTGTTTTGCTAGTGGGAACACAGCTGGAACCTGGGCGGTCAATGAGGGCACTCAGAAAAAACTGAAACACATGACAGCAGCCTCAGGCAGGACCTCTGTCTGCCCTGGGTGATGGCAGGCAGTGNGGAGGGGGTGGGATCAGCCAGGGAATGTAATGCACTAGGATTCAAACCACATGGTTCTGACCAAGTAAGAGAAGAAGATTCCACATGCAGGTGACCTGCATCTGAGCCACACAGGATGGGTCACAGCCGAAGCGGACCTTCCAGAAGCACCACTATGACTAATGAGTGGCTGGTCTGAGCTGGGGGTGTGGATGACCCATGACCGTGCTGGAAGTCATGTGACTCGATGGATGAGGTCTACACGCTCAGTCACTCCCTGGGGGATATGGTGTTGGCAGAGGGCTACAAGCAAAAGGAAAACCATGGCCAGGTCCAGCCCTGAGACAGACTGGCAAGGCAGGGAAGGCCAGGAGTGAGAGGAAGCCCGGCTGCTCTCGGGTGCAGATACCTTTCAAAGAGCTTCAGGTTCCCTGGAGAAGGCCACAGCTCCTGGAAGCTGGCGCATGCCCACACGCTGGCATGGTTGTCCACCAGGTACTTCAGGTGGGAATGTACCTGAGGAACAATGGGAGTGGGGTGGGGGGGTTATCAAGGGGCTACAGGGAAGGTCTGCTTCTGGAGCTGTTGAAGACAGGGTTAGACAGACGTAGGATCTCCTGTCTCCCTCTGACCCTACCAGTAAGGCCTCCTGGGCTCTGTGTACCAAAGTAACTAGCAGTTGCTTTGAACAGAGAAAAGAAATCAGACACAACTTTCTCTGTGGTTCTAAAGGTGGGGACAGGTCCTGGAAGTGGGGGTAAGCCCCAGGCTGAGAAACGGGATATAATGCTATATACTTGCAACGACCAGGGAAACCGACTCTAAGGCTAACGGGTAGGTCAGAAATCTGTTTTGCTAGTGGGAACACAGCTGGAACCTGGGCGGTCAATGAGGGCACTCAGAAAAAACTGAAACACATGACAGCAGCCTCAGGCAGGACCTCTGTCTGCCCTGGGTGATGGCAGGCAGTGTCCAGACCGGGGGCCCTGAGCACAAGCAAGCATTTTAAGTGCAAAAGCTCCCACTGCCATTGGAAATGGCACCTGCAGATGTTATGAACACAATGGAGGCAGGTTTGGAAGTCAGACAAATGGGTTCTTGTGGGTGTTCCCCCACTAATTTGCTGGATGCCCTTGGTTAAGTGGCTCAGGGTGAGGCTGCAGTTCTGATATCTGCACAATAAGGCCCAGAGTCCCTTTCAGCATTGGATATTATATGAGATTTGTCCTCATAAGGGCTTCCCTGGTGACTCAGACGGTAATCTGCCTGCAATGCAGGAGGCCAAGGTTCAATCCCTGGGTCAGGACGATCCCCTGGAGAAGGAAATGGCTACCCACTCCAGTATTCTTGCCTGGAGAATCCCACGGACAGAGGACCCTGGTGGGCTATAGTCCATGGGATCACAGAGTTGAACACAACTGAACAACTAACACTTCTACTTCACACCATCCTCAAGAACATACTCTTTTTCTTCTTAATACTGTCCCGTATCTTGAGGGATTCAAATTTCACTGCCAGGAAAAGGTACTTTCTCTGTTAAAATAAACACTGCAAAGAGCAGACTCAAACCTTGGTGTCCTATGTTTTTGCTTTCCTGTCGTCGGAACAACCTCAAATGTCTATTACCAACATCAGCGCTGTGGATCATCTACCCTCATTGGTAGCAAGAGTTTTTGTTCCAACATTTGAGACATGAAGCCTTCCTGATAAAATCAGCAACGCCAGGGTTGACACTGGGTTCATCTGACAACTTACAGCTCGGACAGCAAGGATATCTCCAACAGAAAGCCATTTCAGGATATGAAAGAGCGCATCTTCAGGGAGATTCAAGATTGTGAGGTTTCGAGGTCTCCTTCTTATTCTCCGCTTTGAAGGATAACAGAAACACTTGGCACACCTACAGTGGATCACTTAAGAAAACAAATCAGAATGGTTTAAGTGATGTGTTGGAAATGAATTGTGCTGATATGAAAGTTACATGTGAACATGTTTTAACGGTTACTGGTCCTCTGCCCCAGCCATAGTTACAGTCCCAAAGATTAAATAAAGAAGTGATAGTGGTATAAGAGACATCTTCATTCATTCAAATTATTCGATAAATGTTTACAGTGAGTAGTAATCGTGTAAGCTGGCCATTGGGAAACCATCTGACCCAGAGCCCAAATAACAACGAGGAAGAAAGGAAGAGCAGACAGTGTTGATGATGATTAGCCAGGGCGACGCATGGACTCTAGCTGATTTCTTTGCTTCTATTTGCACACATGACTAAAACATGAAATGTTAATAAGGATTTGAACAATCAGGTTTTCGAGTTCAAATTAGGATGGTCCGCCCTGCAGAGAAGCCAAGGGTGGACTTGGAGGGCAAGCCAGTCCCAGCTCTGTGGATGTCAGAGCTGTGCCGCCAGTCTCAGGGTCCTCTGAGACCCTGATAGGGGGTCCTTCCAACTTAAACTCCAGCAACTCTTTCCTCCCTCCAAGCAGAGGAGCTTGTGGCAGAAGGAGCCATCCCTGACGCTTCACCCGGTTCTTCATCCGCTCCTTCCTCCAGTCCCCACGGGAGGTGGCTGCTCCACCACCGGCAAGCTCCCTGCTCAGGGCGTCTTCCTGCCCTCTCACCTCGTTCCTCAACCGGGCTTCCCATCAGTAATTAACCTAATGCGAAAGCCGAGCGCGTACGCAGCTCGACCAATCCTCGTCTTTTGCCCTATTTTCCTCGCTCCCTTGCCCTAGGACAGACACGGTATAACCACGGAAACCTCGGCGGCGCTCACGGCCCTGCACAGGTGGCGGTCCCCTCGCGCCGCTTTCTCGCGGAGCCGGGCTCCGCTGGGTATTTAAACCGCGCGCTGGGTAGGTGCCGTCGGGACGATCCGAACCCCAAGCCGAAAGGCTCAAGCTGGCTCCACTCAGTCTGGAGGCCACTCCATCGCGCCCCGCGCCCCGCGCTCACCGCCTCCGCTCCCCATAGCCGTCGCCGCTGCCGTGGTCTCCGCCGCCGCTGTAGCCGCCAGACCCGCCCGCGGGCCCAGAGCGCGCCTCCCCACGCAGGCGCAGATCCGCCCGCCTCCCGCCTGAGTTTTCAAACGCGCCGGGCGTTCCCATTGGCCCACCACGGGGGGCGCGCGCCACTACCCCCACCGGGCTCCGCCCCCAGCCACGCCCCCTAGGCATCGGGGGGCCCGCGACTGGCTGCGCCAGGATGCGAATTCGAACGCCGGCTGTTGATTGGTGGAGCCTGAGCGGCCGCCCCGCCTCCCAAGCACGGGCTGGGGTCTGAAAGAGCGCGGCAGTGGAATTTCTCGGTACGCTCCGGCCCGCGTTGACCTGCCCTGTTCTGGGATTCGGCCTTGCCGCTGCGTCGGCGGCAGAGACCCCGGCGACCGGAGCCCATGGCTCACAGTGGGTTGTCAGTGAAGGTCTGAGCGGACCGGCAGCGCCTCCGAGCCCGGGGTCTCTGAGCGCGGACCCCGACGCTGTCTTCAACCTGCGTGAACGCAAGGCGAGCGGTCGCCCGCGGGAGGCACCTCACCGAGGCTGCCCCCTGACCTTAGTGGCTCGCACCCTGAGGCCGAAGGCCCTGCCTCCCATCCTTGCTTCAGGCGAGGAGACCCTTGGTTCTGTGCCGGGCCGCTGTTGGCATAGACCGCAGGGCAGAAACAGGCCTGGGAGATTCATTCAGCGCGTTTGATTCCTTCCCTTGAAACGCGGCTCACCCTGGACCCCTCCATCCCTCCCAGGGCAAGCCCTCAGCGTGTCACCCGGGCCTTGTCAGTCTTCATCATCTCCTCGCGCTCAATTGGGAGCCCACTAAAACAGAAGAGCACGCCTGCTTGCTTTAGTGGCTGCAACACTGTTCACCCAGGTATTAGGCAGTGGCCACCCGGCCTTGTCTTTCAGGATCCAGCTCACACCCCACCTCCTCTGTGAGACATTCTGACAAGGAAAGAAATGTAACTTCTGGGAGAAGTGCTTGATGGCCAAGGACACAGTGGTTTTTCCCAGAGAAGCCAGGGAATCTGGGTCAAGGCTCTCTTCTTACTCTCTTCCCAAGGCCTCAAACTGTGCTCTGTCCCCCCACCCCTCACTCACGCTGCTCTCTGAACTCCATCAGGGTACTGGTTCTGTGCTCAGCAACTGAACACACACAGGAGCCAAGGTGCCAAGCCTGCAAGCCAGTCTGGAGTAGGAAAGTGAACATGATCACAGTGTGGCTATGAGGCCCAGGGGTGAGGAAGTGGGGGTGGTGTGTGCAGAAGAGTGGGTAGAGCAAAGCAAGCCTGGGGCCTGCTCCACACCGGAGGGGTGAATCCTCCAGGCCTGAAGGCTTCCAGCCTTCCTCACACACCTGTGTTCCCACTGGCTACAGTTTCCTGTTTGGTATGCCTTTTTGTCCTCCCCCTGCACTATTACTTTGTTGCTAGACTCCTCCAGGCAGAGGCCCTGGCTCTGAGCAGTCACAGGAAAGAGGGGTGGGTGTGCAGCCAGATGTGGGGGTGGGAAGTGGGGCCAGGAATGGCAGACACCACACTCCTTCCTGGAGCTTGGCTTAGAAGGGAGGGAGAGGGCTACCTGTAAAGGAGCCCAGCGTGGCTTGTGAGAGGGGCTAGCTGGAAAGAGAAGCTGTGCCAGGGCCCTTCTTGGAGGAGGGCCCTCTTGATAAAGGTTTAGGGCCACACCCATGCACACTCAGGCTTGATGGTCCCAGCTCACTGCTGCTCATGCCTGAGCTGCATCAGAACACAGATTGCTGGACCTCACCCCCCATATTTCTGATTCAACGGTGCTGGGGTGGGGCACAAGAACCCGCATTTCTAACAAGTTTCTGAAGAGGTGGCTGCTTCCAGCCAGGAACCCCACTTGAGAACTGCCTGAGGTGAATCCTGGCTCTGCCATCAGCTGACCATGGAAAGTTGCTGGATGTCTCTATGTCTCAGCTTACTCTTCCAGGCAATGGGGATAATAATTATGACTACATCACAGGTTGATGGAGGGCCACATACAGGTTAGGGTTAGTGTTATGGCCAGGGCAAAGAACAGATGGAGCCACACAAATCGAAATATTGAAATATTGGAAAATTAGGTTTGCAAACTTGTCCTGCCTTCAGAACCATGGCCCTGTTACACCGCGGTCAGGGGCACGGCTTTCTTAGACCGTGGCCAGGGGCACTGAGACCGTGGCCAGGGGCACGGCCCTGGTACACCGTGGTCAGGAGCATGGCCCTCTTAGACTGTGGTCAGGGACACGGCCATGTTATACTGTAATCAGGGACATGGCCCTGTTATACCATAGTCAGGAGCACAGCTCTCTTAGAATGTGGTCAGGAGCATGGCCCTCTTAGACTGTGGTCAGGGACACGGCCATGTTATACTGTAATCAGGGACATGGCCCTGTTATACCATAGTCAGGAGCACAGCTCTCTTAGACTGTGGTCAGGAGCATGGCCCTCTTAGACTGTGGTCAGGGACACGGCCCTGTTATACTGTAATCAGGCACGGCCCTGTTATACCGTAGTCAGGAGCACAGCCCTGGTACACCGTGGTCAGGGGTACGGCCCTGTTACACTGTGGTCAGGAGCATGGCCCTGTTATACTATAGTCAGAAACACTGCCCTCTTCAACCGAGGTCAGGAGCATGGCCTTGGTATACTGTAGTCAGGAGCACGGCCCTCTTAGACTGTGGTCAGGGACACGGCCCTGTTATACTGTAATCGGGCACGGCCCTGTTATACCTTAGTCAGGAGCATGGCCCTCTTATGACCGTGGACAGGAGCACGGCCCTGTTACACTGTAGTCAGAAGCAGGGCCCTCTTACACTCTGCTCAGAAGCACGGCCGTGTTACAGCCATGGTCACCCCCAGGCCTTTTCCTGATGGGATATGACAGGTGTCCTTCTGATCCCATGGCCAGGTCTCAGTGAGCCTGTAGGCCACCTCACATGTAATCCAAGGGGATCCCTTTCCACAGAAACGGACCTGGACTCTCCACCAGGCCTCTAAGGCTGGTGCCTTCAATCTGGCAGAGAGCCAGCCCACTCCTCCACCCCCAAGCTGAGCTTACTGGGTCTTCAGGTTGCCTCTGTATGCTCCTTGCAGCCCATGGCAGGCTGTGTGCACCCGGGCTAGCCTGGCTCAGGAAACTTTTTATTACAGCAAGGCAGTTTTTGAGGGATGTGGCGAGGGAGGCTGGGAGGCAGGTGGAGAACGAGGCAGAGAGGATGGCTGGGATGAAGACGAGGAGGAAGCCCTGAAGGGAATTGGAGTGGGAGACCAGAAGAGAGACTGGGAGGAAAATGGAGTTGGGGGTGGAGTGGGAGGTGGAGAGGGTTGCTGGGAGGAAGAGGGAGAGAGAGATGGACAGGGAAATGTGGGGTCTGTGGGCTTGGCCCTCTCTTGTCTATTATTCTCTTGGGCAGGGGGCACAGGGCAGCTGAAGCTCAGGAAGATGTCCTCCAGGGAGATCTGGTTGACTGAGTAGTCCTCCAACATGTACGTTGTCTTGGCTTGCTCCATAATGCCGAACACCTGTGGGAAGGGAGGGGCCCACTGTGGGAAGGGAGGGAAGGAGCGGGGGTGGACGCAGCAAGGGGTGGGAAGATGTAGGGTCTCTGAGATTGTTACAGAGCCCCCAGAGGCCCATTCTTCTCTCAGCTGCTCCCAGACCACCTCTCAGGCAGTCAGTCCTGTGGAATTCAGCTATCTGTGATCTGAGGGAAAGGGACCTGGCTGGGAGTGGTGCCAGAGGCAGAGGTCCTGCTGGGTGCCCTGGGCATGTGGCGTGCCCTGTTTGAGCCAGTTCCCCTCTCTGTGAGATGAGGGGGCAGAAGGAGCTGATCTTGAGGTCCCTTCCAGTTCAAATATTCTTATCAAAATTTTCTATGAAATTCACATGAATGTTGCAGCGGGACTGAATTGGACTTCCACTGGAAACAGAATTCTGAAAGTGCACGACATCAGAGGTGTGCTACCTGATGTCCATGTATGTGCTCACCTTCGCCCAGCTGAGGTCATCGCCGGGCAGGTGGTAATGGACCATCCCTTGGTGCTCATCCTCCAGGACGCTGCCTGCACAAAGCAGAGACCATGTCCCCCTGAGGGCCAGGCTGGACAGCCAGGGGAGGGTGGTATTGGCCGTGGAATCGTGACACCCGGCCCAGTGTTCAGGGATGCACAGACGCACANGAAACACTGCCCTCTTCAACCGAGGTCAGGAGCATGGCCTTGGTATACTGTAGTCAGGAGCACGGCCCTCTTAGACTGTGGTCAGGGACACGGCCCTGTTATACTGTAATCGGGCACGGCCCTGTTATACCTTAGTCAGGAGCATGGCCCTCTTATGACCGTGGACAGGAGCACGGCCCTGTTACACTGTAGTCAGAAGCAGGGCCCTCTTACACTCTGCTCAGAAGCACGGCCGTGTTACAGCCATGGTCACCCCCAGGCCTTTTCCTGATGGGATATGACAGGTGTCCTTCTGATCCCATGGCCAGGTCTCAGTGAGCCTGTAGGCCACCTCACATGTAATCCAAGGGGATCCCTTTCCACAGAAACGGACCTGGACTCTCCACCAGGCCTCTAAGGCTGGTGCCTTCAATCTGGCAGAGAGCCAGCCCACTCCTCCACCCCCAAGCTGAGCTTACTGGGTCTTCAGGTTGCCTCTGTATGCTCCTTGCAGCCCATGGCAGGCTGTGTGCACCCGGGCTAGCCTGGCTCAGGAAACTTTTTATTACAGCAAGGCAGTTTTTGAGGGATGTGGCGAGGGAGGCTGGGAGGCAGGTGGAGAACGAGGCAGAGAGGATGGCTGGGATGAAGACGAGGAGGAAGCCCTGAAGGGAATTGGAGTGGGAGACCAGAAGAGAGACTGGGAGGAAAATGGAGTTGGGGGTGGAGTGGGAGGTGGAGAGGGTTGCTGGGAGGAAGAGGGAGAGAGAGATGGACAGGGAAATGTGGGGTCTGTGGGCTTGGCCCTCTCTTGTCTATTATTCTCTTGGGCAGGGGGCACAGGGCAGCTGAAGCTCAGGAAGATGTCCTCCAGGGAGATCTGGTTGACTGAGTAGTCCTCCAACATGTACGTTGTCTTGGCTTGCTCCATAATGCCGAACACCTGTGGGAAGGGAGGGGCCCACTGTGGGAAGGGAGGGAAGGAGCGGGGGTGGACGCAGCAAGGGGTGGGAAGATGTAGGGTCTCTGAGATTGTTACAGAGCCCCCAGAGGCCCATTCTTCTCTCAGCTGCTCCCAGACCACCTCTCAGGCAGTCAGTCCTGTGGAATTCAGCTATCTGTGATCTGAGGGAAAGGGACCTGGCTGGGAGTGGTGCCAGAGGCAGAGGTCCTGCTGGGTGCCCTGGGCATGTGGCGTGCCCTGTTTGAGCCAGTTCCCCTCTCTGTGAGATGAGGGGGCAGAAGGAGCTGATCTTGAGGTCCCTTCCAGTTCAAATATTCTTATCAAAATTTTCTATGAAATTCACATGAATGTTGCAGCGGGACTGAATTGGACTTCCACTGGAAACAGAATTCTGAAAGTGCACGACATCAGAGGTGTGCTACCTGATGTCCATGTATGTGCTCACCTTCGCCCAGCTGAGGTCATCGCCGGGCAGGTGGTAATGGACCATCCCTTGGTGCTCATCCTCCAGGACGCTGCCTGCACAAAGCAGAGACCATGTCCCCCTGAGGGCCAGGCTGGACAGCCAGGGGAGGGTGGTATTGGCCGTGGAATCGTGACACCCGGCCCAGTGTTCAGGGATGCACAGATGCACAGCGCCCTCTGTGGCACATACCTGGGAAGGTCAGGCCCACGAACGCCTTGAATTCCTCCAGGGCCTCCTGCTGCCCGTCACTCCGGATCTTGGCCCGCAGGGAGTAGCCACTGCCAAACTTGCTCTTGAGGTGCTGTGGGCTGCCCAGGCACTTGAACTGACCCTGCACCATGATGGCCAGCCGGGTGCACAAGGCTTCACACTCCTCCATGCTGGGGAGAGGGGGTGGAGCCTGATATAGCAGCAGGGAATGCTGATGCCCGCCCTCCACGCCAAAACTGTGTACCTGGGAAAGTGCTGACACCCAGATCAAGCTGTTCCTGATTCCCATGCTCAGGGTGTGGCCCACTCACCTCACAGACTCTTCACCAGAGGCTAACAAGTTTTCTGTCCACCCAGCCCACCCGGCCCACAGCCCCCATCCTGGCTGAACCTGTGGGAGGTGATGACGATGGCCTTGCCGGACTTTCGGGCCCGTGCCACAGTGCCCCAGAGCAGACGCCGGGCCACAGGGTCCATGCCAGTGGATGGCTCGTCCAGGAAAATGACCACAGGCTCTCCCAGGAGGGCAATGCCGACACTCAGCTTCCGCCTGTTGCCGCCACTGCGGCCAAGGGGGAAAAATTGGGTGACTGGCAACCCTAAGTTTCTAGAAGTGCAATCTTCCCTGCTTTTTGCTTTGTTAAGAAAGTGCTCATGTGCCCTGGTGGGATGTTCAGTAACATGACCCACCACCCTACCCTAGGGGTACACTGTGACTCAGCTGTCCACTAAGCATCTAAACCATTCTCCTGGGCATAGGGATTGGTCCAGGCTGAGCACATGGTCCGTGGATCTCCTCTGAGGGCCTCTATGAGTGTCGCAGGGTAAGGGCATAGAACCGTTTTAGCTAACTTCTTTTAATCAACACATAGCATTTATGATGTAAAGGTGCTTCCCAAATGTAAATTCATTTAATCATCAAAAGATGCAGGGAAACATGAAAACATGATTGAAACAGAAGTTAACGGAATAAAGAGGGCACCATCCTCTAACTCCTGGGCGCCCTGACCCAATTCTCCTAACAGTCTGCAGGGGTGCTGTGCACAGCTCAAGGGGTGGCCTGGGACTTGGGACCAAGTAGCCTTGCTTTGTTTAAGCTAACTGGAATTGGGTTAGGATCACTGGTGACAAAGACCTAGGAAGACCCCACGCTCTTCAGCAGAACATCAGCTACTCAGATGGCTCACACACAGCAGGGTGCGGGAGGGTGGGTGTGCAGTGCAAATCTGCCACAAGTCAGAAGCCCTTGTGAAGAGGCAGGAAGAGTAACAGCTGTGATGCGTCAGCCCATCCTCAGCCAAGTAACCAGAGAAAGCAGGGCCATGGGACAGCCAAGGCCGTTGACCGAAGGCCACCTCCCTGGAAACCTGCACAGTGGTGAACCACACAGCTCCCCCAGGCACAGAGCCAGCAGGCCTTGCCCTACCCCCCAACACTGAACAGAACCAGAGCACATCTTATTTTGGGACGGGGAGGGCTGAGGGGACCCCGAGTCTCACCTGTAGGTCTTCACCAATTTGTCGGCGTACGTGTACATTAGCAAGTCATCAAGAATTTGGTCCACACAGGAGCTGATGTGACGCTCAGGGATGCCCCGGAGCCGGGAGAACATGACCAGCGTCTCCTTGCCCGTCATGTGGTCCAGCAGGGCATCGACCTGGGGACAGTAGCCGATCCACTGTCGCACCTAGAGTTGGAGCACAGCCCAAGGTGAAGGCAGGTCAGAAGGAAAGCTGCCCACTGGGCAGGTGCCTGGCCTTTGCCTCATGCACACCCACAAGTGCCAGGTGAACAGACATGTGCCAGGGGCCACCAGTGACATTTGGGAGCCTGGATGCAGCACTGGCTGCTGGCGTGAACCCCAACCCCAGAGGGTGCACGTGGGTCTGGAGCACTTACAATCCTGCCTGCCCAGCAGGAAACCTCAGTGTCCAGAGTTGCCCTATCTCTTGCCACTTACCAAGTGTATGGTCAGCAGAAGACACTTTATTTTTTCTGTTTAAGCATATTTTCTATTAGACAAGTAACCCACAAATGCATTTTCTCTGTGAGGGTGCTGCAGTCTCTTGTTCAGGGCCTGCCCCAGGTGGTGCAGTCACATCTAGGTACACTTCCAGACTTCTGCACGGCTGCATAAAACACAACTGGATCACCTTTATTTACCATTCTGCACTTACCATTTTACCATTCTATCATTTTAATTTAGTATTATGTGTTAAAGATCTGCCTTGGTCAGTAAATATTAATACAAACCTACTTTAACTTGGGCTTCCCAGGTAGTGCAATGGTAGAGAATCTGTCTGCCAGAGGAGGAGGCACAAGAGACACAGCTTTAATCCCTGAGTTGGGAAGATCCCCTGGAGAAGGAAATGGCAAGCCACTCCAGTATTCTTGCCTGGGAAATCCCGCTGACAGAGGAGCCTGATCATGGGTCGCAGAGAGTTGGGCACTACTGAGCAACTGAGCACACAAGCCTATTCCAACTCAGTTTGATTGCGACTTAATCATTCAGATTTGGGTTCAGTTCAGTTCAGTCGCTCAGCCGTGGCCAGGCCCACATGCCAGGCCTCCCTGTCCATCACCAACTCCCAGGGTTTATGCAAACTCATGTCCATCGAGTCAGTGATGCCATCCACCCATCTCATCCTCTGTCGNGTTCAGTAACATGACCCACCACCCTACCCTAGGGGTACACTGTGACTCAGCTGTCCACTAAGCATCTAAACCATTCTCCTGGGCATAGGGATTGGTCCAGGCTGAGCACATGGTCCGTGGATCTCCTCTGAGGGCCTCTATGAGTGTCGCAGGGTAAGGGCATAGAACCGTTTTAGCTAACTTCTTTTAATCAACACATAGCATTTATGATGTAAAGGTGCTTCCCAAATGTAAATTCATTTAATCATCAAAAGATGCAGGGAAACATGAAAACATGATTGAAACAGAAGTTAACGGAATAAAGAGGGCACCATCCTCTAACTCCTGGGCGCCCTGACCCAATTCTCCTAACAGTCTGCAGGGGTGCTGTGCACAGCTCAAGGGGTGGCCTGGGACTTGGGACCAAGTAGCCTTGCTTTGTTTAAGCTAACTGGAATTGGGTTAGGATCACTGGTGACAAAGACCTAGGAAGACCCCACGCTCTTCAGCAGAACATCAGCTACTCAGATGGCTCACACACAGCAGGGTGCGGGAGGGTGGGTGTGCAGTGCAAATCTGCCACAAGTCAGAAGCCCTTGTGAAGAGGCAGGAAGAGTAACAGCTGTGATGCGTCAGCCCATCCTCAGCCAAGTAACCAGAGAAAGCAGGGCCATGGGACAGCCAAGGCCGTTGACCGAAGGCCACCTCCCTGGAAACCTGCACAGTGGTGAACCACACAGCTCCCCCAGGCACAGAGCCAGCAGGCCTTGCCCTACCCCCCAACACTGAACAGAACCAGAGCACATCTTATTTTGGGACGGGGAGGGCTGAGGGGACCCCGAGTCTCACCTGTAGGTCTTCACCAATTTGTCGGCGTACGTGTACATTAGCAAGTCATCAAGAATTTGGTCCACACAGGAGCTGATGTGACGCTCAGGGATGCCCCGGAGCCGGGAGAACATGACCAGCGTCTCCTTGCCCGTCATGTGGTCCAGCAGGGCATCGACCTGGGGACAGTAGCCGATCCACTGTCGCACCTAGAGTTGGAGCACAGCCCAAGGTGAAGGCAGGTCAGAAGGAAAGCTGCCCACTGGGCAGGTGCCTGGCCTTTGCCTCATGCACACCCACAAGTGCCAGGTGAACAGACATGTGCCAGGGGCCACCAGTGACATTTGGGAGCCTGGATGCAGCACTGGCTGCTGGCGTGAACCCCAACCCCAGAGGGTGCACGTGGGTCTGGAGCACTTACAATCCTGCCTGCCCAGCAGGAAACCTCAGTGTCCAGAGTTGCCCTATCTCTTGCCACTTACCAAGTGTATGGTCAGCAGAAGACACTTTATTTTTTCTGTTTAAGCATATTTTCTATTAGACAAGTAACCCACAAATGCATTTTCTCTGTGAGGGTGCTGCAGTCTCTTGTTCAGGGCCTGCCCCAGGTGGTGCAGTCACATCTAGGTACACTTCCAGACTTCTGCACGGCTGCATAAAACACAACTGGATCACCTTTATTTACCATTCTGCACTTACCATTTTACCATTCTATCATTTTAATTTAGTATTATGTGTTAAAGATCTGCCTTGGTCAGTAAATATTAATACAAACCTACTTTAACTTGGGCTTCCCAGGTAGTGCAATGGTAGAGAATCTGTCTGCCAGAGGAGGAGGCACAAGAGACACAGCTTTAATCCCTGAGTTGGGAAGATCCCCTGGAGAAGGAAATGGCAAGCCACTCCAGTATTCTTGCCTGGGAAATCCCGCTGACAGAGGAGCCTGATCATGGGTCGCAGAGAGTTGGGCACTACTGAGCAACTGAGCACACAAGCCTATTCCAACTCAGTTTGATTGCGACTTAATCATTCAGATTTGGGTTCAGTTCAGTTCAGTCGCTCAGCCGTGGCCAGGCCCACATGCCAGGCCTCCCTGTCCATCACCAACTCCCAGGGTTTATGCAAACTCATGTCCATCGAGTCAGTGATGCCATCCACCCATCTCATCCTCTGTCGTCCCCTTCTCCTCCTGCTCTCAATCTTTCCCAGCATCAGGATCTTTTCCAATGAGTCAGCTCTTTGCATCAGGTGGCCAAAGTACTGGAGTTTCAGCTTCAACATCAGTCCTTCCAATGAACACTCAGGATTGATCTCCTTTAGAATAAACTGGTTGGATCTCCTTGCTGTCCAAGGGACTCTCAAGAGTCTTCTTCAACACCACAGTTCAAAAGAAGCAATTCTTTGGCACTCAGCTTTCTTTATAGTCCAACTCTCTCATCCATACGTGACCACTGGAAAAACCTTAGCCTTGACTAGACGGACTTTTGTTGGCAAAGTAATGTCTCCGCTTTTTAACATCCTGTCTAGGTTGGTCATAACTTTCCTTCCAAGAAGTAAGCGTCTTTTAATTTCATGGCTTCAGTCGCCATCTGCAGTGATTTTGGAGCCAAGAAAAATAAAGTCAGCCACTGTTTCCACTGTTTCCCCATCTATCTGCCGTGAAGATTTGGGTTGGCTGTTTATAAAAGATTCAGGCATGCGTGATATTTCTGAGTTTTTGCTGTTATGAACTTGCAGCAAACCAGGCTCCTCTGTCCATGGGATTCTCCAGGCAAGAATACTGGAGTGGGTGGCATGCCCTCTTCCAGGGGAGTTGATCATAAATGCATGGGTTTATTTCTGAGCTCTCTATTGTGTCCATTGATCTATGTGTCTGTTTTTATGCCAGTACCATATAGTTTTGATTACTAGAGCTTTGGAGTATAGTCTGAAGTCAGGGAGCATGATACCTCTAGCTCTTTTATCTCAAGACAGTTTGCTAACATATTTTTAAAAACCACGAGTGGGTACTGAATTTTCATCCAATGCTTTTTCTGCTTCTATTGATAAATATTTTCTTCCTTTCATCTATGAAGGTAGTGCTTTATACTGGTAGGTTTCCTACTGTTAAATCTTACTTACATTTCTGGAATAAGCTTGACAATTGTCATTTTTAGTCTTTCAATATCCTGCTGAATTTCTATTGTCAATACCTTCAGTTCAGTTCCGTTCAGTGGCTCAGTCATTTCCGACTCTGTGACACCATGTGCTGCAGCACGCCATTCTTCCCTGTCCATCACCAACTCTGGGGTGATCTTCTTAAGGGTGTAAATCTCAGGAGGGTTACTAGGGGCTGTCTTGAAGGTATACCACAATGTCTCTTATCTTCTTCTGTATATTTGTTTTCTACACTTTGATTCTCCATGCTTCATTCTAAATTATTTTGTGGGGAGTTGTTTAGGTACATGCGTGTGATTATTATTATTTTTTTAATGTGCACCAAACACTGCATTTCAAGTTGTTTGCTGAAATCATTTGAGGCCTAGGATATGAGCCTCTTCTGCCAGCTTCTCCTGACATTTGCTCCTGCCAGGCACCTGGGAGCACTGGTGGTTTAGAGTCACATCAATTCCATTTCCAGGACTGTAAGAGTCCAGGTCATTCTGCAATTCTTGCATGAACCTGTCTAAGTACAGTTCATCCCTACACCTAGGATGCAGCCCTCCAGGGGTCCTGACTCAAGGAAAGGATGCTTGCATCAGGCCTCCCTATTCCCCAGAAGGCTCATCCTGAACTCCAGTGCAGGCCAGTTCAACACTAAGGGCAAAGTATATTCACATCTCAGCAACCCAGACTTGAATGGGCCACCTCCTTGGGTCCCTGTCCTCCCCTACCTCTTGGCTCATAAGTCTTCACTATCTTTTTAGTTCTCTGAATCCCTCAAAGACATGTTTCCAAAATTTGGTCCTATTTTTCTAGTTATTAATGACCATCAGGAAAGGGATTAGAGTCACCTGATTTGCCATTACCAAAAGGCTTGTCCATAATTTCTAAAATAATAAAAATAAAAATTAATAATAAATGGCTCCTAGCCATGAGATGCTTATACTGGTTATGGTTGTTCGGTCAAGCAGTGTATGCTAAAAGGTGACAGACAGTAATAATTACGAGCACGGATTCTGGAACTAGCCCATGTTGATTCTTCCACCTTCTCTCTAAACTTTATGTTGGTCATGGGCAGTAAAGCTAGTACAGTGCACGCTGTGCCTGGCACAGCTTCAGTTAGGCCCCTATAGTTTTGGTCTCCTCATATGCCTGTCATTGAATCCACTGTATACTGACCCCACTCCCCCACCATCATTACACTTAAGTCACTGCATGCCAACGGCTGGTTCTCATGATCATAAGCTCCTTGCAAGTGAGAGTCACTGGGCTTACACAACTGTCAGCATACACTAGGCATTCAAAACTTGTTTCACTTAATTGGTGCCAATAATGGAAGTAGATTCCAAGAAGAGGGTCAGGTGTGAGGGATATATATTAAATTTGACTATGTCTGAGTCAAGCTGTTTAGAAGGGATGTATATGTAGGTCTGAAACACAGGACTGGAATTGGGCTGAGGGTGTGGCTACCTGGGAGCCATCAGCAAACAGAAGATAATGGGAGTCAGTGTAAGGAATGAGATTTGGGGGTGGGGACAGTGTGTGTGGAAGGACAAAGATGGTGGGCTGATGCTATGGCCCTGGGGCTAGAGGAAGAAGATCCACCACAGGAGTCTAAGGAAGAAGTGTCAGTGAGAGAAGAGCCAGAAGAAAGCGGAAGCTATAGGAGCAAACAAAGGAAAGCTAGAGTGTGAAGAAAAGGCCTGCGTTAAGAAATGCTTCAAAGAAGGCAAGGAAGCGGAGGCTGAAAGTTAGGAGTGGCCTTGGCTTGGGAAGTGCAGTGGGCACAGAGTCAGGGAGGAGAGATTCCAGGGCTCATTGGGAGGGAGCATCCATGGACCATGGCTGCCGGCTGGGTGTCCTGAGTGGTGCCTGGGACAGCGGTAGATGGTGCCACTCACTCCTCCAGGGAGCACAGGGCGAGGTTGTGGGGGGGAGGAGACGGGGGTTTGTGGGGACAACTGATGGCTTTGTGGGTCCACTGGGCTTAAGATGCTTTGGGTTTCAGGGACATTTTCAAGGCAATGTTGAGTAAGCAGCTTGACATACAATCTGGAGCTCAGAGAAGAGGTCTAGGAAGGAGCTACGGATTTGGGAGTCAGAGATAAACCCGACACCTGGAATTTTCAAAGATGGGTTTCATTCCAGTTCCCTGTCCCCAACCCTCTGTAACACCCACAGGTGTATTTCAGGGGACCCTCTTCCTGATACACCCACACCACCCCTAGGTTCATGCCTCCTTGTCCCAGGTCACCACCTACCTTCCTCAAGTCAGAGCTGATGTTGACGCTGTTGACAAAGGCATCCCCTGAGGTGATAGACTCTTCCCCAGTCAATATCTTGAAAATGGTAGTTTTCCCAGCTCCATTGAGGCCAAGAAGACCAAAGCACGCCTCTTTTTGAACAGTGAAGGAAACCTTGTTCACAGCCAATGGAGGCACCTTCCTAGAATAGACCTGAGATAGCCAAGACAGAAGACAAGACACCCAGTTGAGGAGGCCTGGAGCCATCAGCCTGGAGTTGTCAGCTGCACTCCAGTTCTGCCCCCAGGGCTCCAGGACTCCGAGGTATCCAGGCTGGGATCTGCCTTCTCATCCCAGCTGCTGCTCCCAGTGGGCTCAGGAGGTTTTCTCTCTTCCTGCCCCTGCACATTGAGAACATAGTTCTCTAAGATAAGCCTCTTCCCTGCTTTCCTGGAAGCAAAGAAAACCACTTTGATGTTGCCTGAGCTTTGCCTGAGCTGGTTTCTGGGTTGTTTTTTTTTAAATATATAAATTTATTTATTTTATGGAGGCTAATTACTTTTTAATATTGTATTGGTTTTGCCATACATTGATATGAATCTGCCATGGGTGTACATGTGTTCCCCATCCTGGACCACCTCCCCACCTCCCTCCCCATCCCATCCCTCTGGGTCATCCCAGTGCACCAGCCCTGAGCATCCTGTATCATGCATCGAACCTGGACTAGCGATTTGTTTCACACATATTATACATGTTTCAATGCCATTCTCCCAAACCATCCCACCCTCGCCCTCTCCCACAGAGCCCAAAAGACTGTTCTATGCATCTGTGTCTCTTTTGCTGTCTTGAAAATCAAAATCACAATGAGGTACCATTTCACACCAGTCAGAATGGCTGCTATCCAAAAGTCTACAAGCAATAAATGCTGCAGAGGGTGTGGAAAAAAGGGAACCCTCTTACACTGTTGGTGGGTTATCATTGCCATCTTTCTAAATTCCAAATATATGTGTTATTATACTGTATTGGTGTTTTTCTTTCTGGCTTACTTCACTTTGTATAAGAGGCTCCAGTTTCATCCACCTCATTAGAACTGATTCAAATGTATTCTTTTTAATGGCTGAGTAATACTCCATTGTGTATATCTACCACAGCTTTCTTATCCATTCGTCTGCTGATGGGCATCTAGGTTGCTTCCATGTCCTGGCTATTGTAAACAGTGCTGCAGTGAACATTGGGGTGCTCATGTCTCTTTCCATTCTGGTTTCCTTGGTGTGTATGCCCAGTAGTGAGATTGCTGGGTCATATGGCAGTTCTATTTCCAGTTTTTTAAGGAATCTCTACACTGTTCTCCATAGTGGCTGTACTAGTTTGCATTCCTACCAACAGTGTAAGAGGGTTCCCTTTTTTCCACACTCTCTCCAGCATTTATTGCTTGTAGACTTTTGGATAGCAGCCATTCTGACTGGTGTGAAATGGTACCTCATTGTGATTTTGATTTTCAAGACAGCAAAAGAGACACAGATGCATAGAACAGTCTTTTGGGCTCTGTGGGAGAGGGCGAGGGTGGGATGGTTTGGGAGAATGGCATTGAAACATGTATAATATGTGTGAAACAAATCGCTAGTCCAGGTTCGATGCATGATACAGGATGCTCAGGGCTGGTGCACTGGGATGACCCAGAGGGATGGGATGGGGAGGGAGGTGGGGAGGTGGTCCAGGATGGGGAACACATGTACACCCATGGCAGATTCATATCAATGTATGGCAAAACCAATACAATATTAAAAAGTAATTAGCCTCCATAAAATAAATAAATTTATATATTTAAAAAAAAACAACCCAGAAACCAGCTCAGGCAAAGCTCAGGCAACATCAAAGTGGTTTTCTTTGCTTCCAGGAAAGCAGGGAAGAGGCTTATCTTAGAGAACTATGTTCTCAATGTGCAGGGGCAGGAAGAGAGAAAACCTCCTGAGCCCACTGGGAGCAGCAGCTGGGATGAGAAGGCAGATCCCAGCCTGGATACCTCGGAGTCCTGGAGCCCTGGGGGCAGAACTGGAGTGCAGCTGACAACTCCAGGCTGATGGCTCCAGGCCTCCTCAACTGGGTGTCTTGTCTTCTGTCTTGGCTATCTCAGGTCTATTCTAGGAAGGTGCCTCCATTGGCTGTGAACAAGGTTTCCTTCACTGTTCAAAAAGAGGCGTGCTTTGGTCTTCTTGGCCTCAATGGAGCTGGGAAAACTACCATTTTCAAGATATTGACTGGGGAAGAGTCTATCACCTCAGGGGATGCCTTTGTCAACAGCGTCAACATCAGCTCTGACTTGAGGAAGGTAGGTGGTGACCTGGGACAAGGAGGCATGAACCTAGGGGTGGTGTGGGTGTATCAGGAAGAGGGTCCCCTGAAATACACCTGTGGGTGTTACAGAGGGTTGGGGACAGGGAACTGGAATGAAACCCATCTTTGAAAATTCCAGGTGTCGGGTTTATCTCTGACTCCCAAATCCGTAGCTCCTTCCTAGACCTCTTCTCTGAGCTCCAGATTGTATGTCAAGCTGCTTACTCAACATTGCCTTGAAAATGTCCCTGAAACCCAAAGCATCTTAAGCCCAGTGGACCCACAAAGCCATCAGTTGTCCCCACAAACCCCCGTCTCCTCCCCCCCACAACCTCGCCCTGTGCTCCCTGGAGGAGTGAGTGGCACCATCTACCGCTGTCCCAGGCACCACTCAGGACACCCAGCCGGCAGCCATGGTCCATGGATGCTCCCTCCCAATGAGCCCTGGAATCTCTCCTCCCTGACTCTGTGCCCACTGCACTTCCCAAGCCAAGGCCACTCCTAACTTTCAGCCTCCGCTTCCTTGCCTTCTTTGAAGCATTTCTTAACGCAGGCCTTTTCTTCACACTCTAGCTTTCCTTTGTTTGCTCCTATAGCTTCCGCTTTCTTCTGGCTCTTCTCTCACTGACACTTCTTCCTTAGACTCCTGTGGTGGATCTTCTTCCTCTAGCCCCAGGGCCATAGCATCAGCCCACCATCTTTGTCCTTCCACACACACTGTCCCCACCCCCAAATCTCATTCCTTACACTGACTCCCATTATCTTCTGTTTGCTGATGGCTCCCAGGTAGCCACACCCTCAGCCCAATTCCAGTCCTGTGTTTCAGACCTACATATACATCCCTTCTAAACAGCTTGACTCAGACATAGTCAAATTTAATATATATCCCTCACACCTGACCCTCTTCTTGGAATCTACTTCCATTATTGGCACCAATTAAGTGAAACAAGTTTTGAATGCCTAGTGTATGCTGACAGTTGTGTAAGCCCAGTGACTCTCACTTGCAAGGAGCTTATGATCATGAGAACCAGCCGTTGGCATGCAGTGACTTAAGTGTAATGATGGTGGGGGAGTGGGGTCAGTATACAGTGGATTCAATGACAGGCATATGAGGAGACCAAAACTATAGGGGCCTAACTGAAGCTGTGCCAGGCACAGCGTGCACTGTACTAGCTTTACTGCCCATGACCAACATAAAGTTTAGAGAGAAGGTGGAAGAATCAACATGGGCTAGTTCCAGAATCCGTGCTCGTAATTATTACTGTCTGTCACCTTTTAGCATACACTGCTTGACCGAACAACCATAACCAGTATAAGCATCTCATGGCTAGGAGCCATTTATTATTAATTTTTATTTTTATTATTTTAGAAATTATGGACAAGCCTTTTGGTAATGGCAAATCAGGTGACTCTAATCCCTTTCCTGATGGTCATTAATAACTAGAAAAATAGGACCAAATTTTGGAAACATGTCTTTGAGGGATTCAGAGAACTAAAAAGATAGTGAAGACTTATGAGCCAAGAGGTAGGGGAGGACAGGGACCCAAGGAGGTGGCCCATTCAAGTCTGGGTTGCTGAGATGTGAATATACTTTGCCCTTAGTGTTGAACTGGCCTGCACTGGAGTTCAGGATGAGCCTTCTGGGGAATAGGGAGGCCTGATGCAAGCATCCTTTCCTTGAGTCAGGACCCCTGGAGGGCTGCATCCTAGGTGTAGGGATGAACTGTACTTAGACAGGTTCATGCAAGAATTGCAGAATGACCTGGACTCTTACAGTCCTGGAAATGGAATTGATGTGACTCTAAACCACCAGTGCTCCCAGGTGCCTGGCAGGAGCAAATGTCAGGAGAAGCTGGCAGAAGAGGCTCATATCCTAGGCCTCAAANTTTGATTTGCATTTCTCTGATAATGAGTGATGTTGAGCATCTTTTCATGTGTTTGTTAGCCATCTGTATGTCTTCTTTGGAGAAATGTCTATTTAGTTCTTTGGCCCATTTTTTGATTGGGTCGTTTATTTTTCTGGAATTGAGCTGAATATATTTTTGAGATTAATTCTTTGTCAGTTGCTTCATTTGCTACTACTTTCTCCCATTCTGAAGGCTGTTTTTTCACCTTGCTTATAGTTTCCTTTGTTGTGTGGAAACTTTTAATTTTAATTAGGTCCCATTTGTTTATTTTTGCTTTTGTTTCCAATATTCTGGGAGGTGGGTCATAGAGGATCCTGCTGTGATTTATGTTGGAGAGTGTTTTGCCTATGTTCTCCTCTAGGAGTTTTATAGTTTCTGGTCTAACATTTAGATCTTTAATCCATTTTGAGTTAATTTTTGTGTATGGTGTTAGAAAGTGTTCTAGTTTCACTCTTTTACAAGTGGTTGACCAGTTTTCCCAGCACCACTTGTTAAAGAGATTGTCTTTTCTCCATGGTATATTTTTGCCTCCTTTGTCAAAGATAAGGTGTTAGATAGTTAGATAGGTGTGTGGATTCATTTCTGGGCTTTCTATTTTGTTCCATTGATCTATATTTCTGTCTTTATGCCAGTACCATACTGTCTTGATGACTGTGGCTTTGTAGTAAAGTCAGGCAGGTTGATTCTGGGGACTTTTTAACCACTAGTAACTATAGGGAAACAACTCTCTCTGTCTCTGTCTCCCTCCCTCTCTCTCCGCGTGCATGTGTGTGCATGTGCATGAATGTGTGTACATTCCTGGCTGTCTGAAGAATCTCTCAGCACAGTCCCCATGGGCTCTCAGGGAGATTAGCAGGCTTGCTGTGGGCTTTCAGAGCCACATCCCCTCCTTGGCTCCTCCACAGACTGCTTTCTAGATCCAGGAGAGACTCAACCATGTCTACCCTTCAGGGCTTCTGGGGATCCATGGCTCTGGTGCCCTTCCCATCCCAGGCCTCCTTGTTCTCAGGGGGCCCCAGAAGACAATGGGGGGCTGAGGCGCTACCTGCTGTCTCTGGGTGCACGAATGAGCTCAGATGCTATCTGTTCAGAGGAAACCTCTCTCTGAGTCTTTCCCATCAAAACTCATCTGAATCCTCTGCCAGTGCAGTGGTCCCCTTATCCCCAGGGATATGGTTCAAGAACCCTAGTGGGGGCGTGAAACCATGGATACCATGGATACCATAGGACTCTCTACTTACTATGTTTCTCCTATACATACATTCCTCTGACAAAGTGTAACTTATAAATTAGGCACAGTAAGGGAATATCCAAATTGCCAACATCAGTACCCTTGGGCTTTGGGGTAAGTAAAATGAGAAGTCCTTGAGCGCAAGCACTTGATACTGTGATACTGGATCGGATAACTGAGCCAGCAACTAAACGATGAAACAGCGGAGAAGCTGGACAAAGGGGTGGAGTGGGACGGCTTGAGTTAACCATGCTACCCAGAATGGCACACAACTTAAAACTTATGAATTGATATTTCTGGAATTTTCCATTGAATATTTTTGGACCATGGTTGACCGCAGGTAGCTGAAACCTCAGAAAGCAAAGCTGCTGATAAATGGGCACTACACTGTACTCCAATTCAGCAGGCGGGGTCCTGGAGCCATGATGGCTGCTTCCCTACATAAGGATCCCCAAGAGTAATGGGGATGAAAAGTAAAGTAATGCTTTTCAAGCTACATTGGACTTTACCTTAGATAGTTCTTTAAGGACCAGTGGGTTTTTCTTACACAGCTCTTCCCAAGAGTTCTTGATCATTTTTGCTTCCTCTTCCACATCTTGGTCTCCAGGCACAGATTCTGCATTCTGCAAAACAACCTGTTTTTCCCGAGATAAGGATGGCGGGTGTAAGTGCTTTTTCAAGGATAGGAGGAAGATATCAAGGTCCTTCCCCGTAACATTGTGAAGGTGCCCTGGCCATGCCAGTTCCCATTTGCACACCACCACTCAGTCTCAGGGAAAGTCGCAGGCAGAACTGACTGCATGTTGACACAACTGTGATATACTGGACAGGAAAGCATTGGTTTTTAAAGGAAAAAAAAAAGACTTGAAGCCCAGAGCTGTCAAGATACAACAAATCCCATTTTGTACAGGATTTCCATGATTGTGGGAGTTGGGGAAGTGCTTTGCCACTGGAAAATACTCAGGTCAAGAATTGACACAACAGACCTTTCTCCTATCTGGCTCCTGAATGACTGAGGGGAGAGGTGTTACAAGCTGACTAGTTTTAGGGAATCCACGGCTGGCCAGGGTCACAGGGCCCAGGCCAATGCCCTTCCCCCTTCTCCCCTCAGGGCCTGAGGTCCTGGGGACCTCAGTAACCCCTCTGCCCTAAGGGAGGTTTACACCATCTCCAGGCCCTCTGACTCTGAGAATCAAGGTCACTGCAAGCTGCAGGAATTAAGCTGTGAAGCCAGCCTCTTACCTGTCCTTACAGACTTACACTTGGACCCACTCACCATTTTTTGCTTCCAGGAGAGGCCAGAAAACCTGGATTTCAGTTCCCATAAGATATTGGTTTCAGTGAGGAAAAGCAGGATGAGGTACACGAGCCCTGAGATGGCGAGGGCTGTCAGGTACTTCCCCATCCCTAGAGACTCCCAGGCATAGATGTCCTCCTGGACCACATAGCCCTCTGCTACAATGGGACAAATGGACACGATCAGATTACACAGAGCAGCTAGATTCCTACGGTAATGTCATTTAAAAGGAGCATTATTGTCATCACTGTAGCCACTTCACCCCAGTAGATGGGAAGTATATACAGTATTCTGTTTTTCTTGTTGGAACCAATGTTTAGCAAAAATNAAAAAAAAAAGACTTGAAGCCCAGAGCTGTCAAGATACAACAAATCCCATTTTGTACAGGATTTCCATGATTGTGGGAGTTGGGGAAGTGCTTTGCCACTGGAAAATACTCAGGTCAAGAATTGACACAACAGACCTTTCTCCTATCTGGCTCCTGAATGACTGAGGGGAGAGGTGTTACAAGCTGACTAGTTTTAGGGAATCCACGGCTGGCCAGGGTCACAGGGCCCAGGCCAATGCCCTTCCCCCTTCTCCCCTCAGGGCCTGAGGTCCTGGGGACCTCAGTAACCCCTCTGCCCTAAGGGAGGTTTACACCATCTCCAGGCCCTCTGACTCTGAGAATCAAGGTCACTGCAAGCTGCAGGAATTAAGCTGTGAAGCCAGCCTCTTACCTGTCCTTACAGACTTACACTTGGACCCACTCACCATTTTTTGCTTCCAGGAGAGGCCAGAAAACCTGGATTTCAGTTCCCATAAGATATTGGTTTCAGTGAGGAAAAGCAGGATGAGGTACACGAGCCCTGAGATGGCGAGGGCTGTCAGGTACTTCCCCATCCCTAGAGACTCCCAGGCATAGATGTCCTCCTGGACCACATAGCCCTCTGCTACAATGGGACAAATGGACACGATCAGATTACACAGAGCAGCTAGATTCCTACGGTAATGTCATTTAAAAGGAGCATTATTGTCATCACTGTAGCCACTTCACCCCAGTAGATGGGAAGTATATACAGTATTCTGTTTTTCTTGTTGGAACCAATGTTTAGCAAAAATTACGTAGTAAAGTAAAAGACTTCTCCCTGTCCATATGACAGTTACTTGAAATGCAAACTATTTACATGTTTGATTCTTTTATCAATTATTAATCACCCTGTAACTTCAACTGACCACTCATGCAGAAACACTCAGCAGCCTCAAGTCTCCTATTTTAATTTGATTTGCCTTCAAATTTTCTTTTAAATACATGTATTTTTAAATTATACAATACACACTCATTGGAAAAAAGAGACACGTCTGAGGTAGAGTCAAGGTACTTCTTTCCCTACAGCTGTTTTATGTATATATATATATATATAATACTTCCGCACTCTCTGGATATAATCTTTTAAAATACAAGTAGACTAATACTATGCATTATCTTCTCCAATTCATTTGTTTTGTTTCAGTTCAGTTCAGTTCAGTTCAGTTCAGTCGCTCAGTCGTGTCTGACTCTTTGCGACCCCATGGACTGCTGCACACCAGGCTTCCCTGTCCATCACCAACTCCTGGAGCTTACTCAGACTCATGTTCAGTCAGTCAGTGATGCCATCCAACCATCTCATTGTCATCCCCTTCTTCTCCTGCCTTCAATCTTTCCCAGCATCAGGGCCTTTTCCAATGAGTCAGTTCTTTGCATCACAGGTGGCCAAGTATTGGAGTTTTAGCTTCAGCATCAATCCTTCAGGAATATTCAGAACTGATTTCCTTTAAGATGGACTGGTTGGATCTCCTTGCAGTCCAAGGGACTCTCAAGAGTCTTCTCCAACACCATAGTTCAAAAGCGTCAAGTTTTTGGCGCTCAGCTTTCTTTATAGTTCAACACTCACATCCATACATGACTATTGGAAAAACCATAGCTTTGATTAAATGGTCCTTTGTCAGCAAAGTAATGTCTCTGCTTTTTAATATGCTGTCCAGGTTGGTCATGACTTTTCTTCCAAAGAGCAAGCGTCTTTTAATTTCATGGCTGCAGTCACCATCTACAGTGATTTTGCAGCCCCCCAAAATAAAATCTCTCACTGTATCCATTGCTTCCACACCTCTTTGCCATGAAGTGATGGGACCAGACGCCATGATCTTAGTTTTTTGAATGTTGAGTTTTAAGCCAGCTTTTTCACTCTCCTCTTTCACTTTCATCAAGAGGCTCTTTAGGTCCTCTTCACTTTCTGCCATTAGGGTGGTGTCATCTGCAGATCTGAGGTTATTGATATTTCTCCTGGCCATCTTGATTCCAGCTTGTGCTTCATCCAGCCTGGCATTTCGCATNAAAAAAAAAAGACTTGAAGCCCAGAGCTGTCAAGATACAACAAATCCCATTTTGTACAGGATTTCCATGATTGTGGGAGTTGGGGAAGTGCTTTGCCACTGGAAAATACTCAGGTCAAGAATTGACACAACAGACCTTTCTCCTATCTGGCTCCTGAATGACTGAGGGGAGAGGTGTTACAAGCTGACTAGTTTTAGGGAATCCACGGCTGGCCAGGGTCACAGGGCCCAGGCCAATGTCCTTCCCCCTTCTCCCCTCAGGGCCTGAGGTCCTGGGGACCTCAGTAACCCCTCTGCCCTAAGGGAGGTTTACACCATCTCCAGGCCCTCTGACTCTGAGAATCAAGGTCACTGCAAGCTGCAGGAATTAAGCTGTGAAGCCAGCCTCTTACCTGTCCTTACAGACTTACACTTGGACCCACTCACCATTTTTTGCTTCCAGGAGAGGCCAGAAAACCTGGATTTCAGTTCCCATAAGATATTGGTTTCAGTGAGGAAAAGCAGGATGAGGTACACGAGCCCTGAGATGGCGAGGGCTGTCAGGTACTTCCCCATCCCTAGAGACTCCCAGGCATAGATGTCCTCCTGGACCACATAGCCCTCTGCTACAATGGGACAAATGGACACGATCAGATTACACAGAGCAGCTAGATTCCTACGGTAATGTCATTTAAAAGGAGCATTATTGTCATCACTGTAGCCACTTCACCCCAGTAGATGGGAAGTATATACAGTATTCTGTTTTTCTTGTTGGAACCAATGTTTAGCAAAAATTACGTAGTAAAGTAAAAGACTTCTCCCTGTCCATATGACAGTTACTTGAAATGCAAACTATTTACATGTTTGATTCTTTTATCAATTATTAATCACCCTGTAACTTCAACTGACCACTCATGCAGAAACACTCAGCAGCCTCAAGTCTCCTATTTTAATTTGATTTGCCTTCAAATTTTCTTTTAAATACATGTATTTTTAAATTATACAATACACACTCATTGGAAAAAAGAGACACGTCTGAGGTAGAGTCAAGGTACTTCTTTCCCTACAGCTGTTTTATGTATATATATATATATATAATACTTCCGCACTCTCTGGATATAATCTTTTAAAATACAAGTAGACTAATACTATGCATTATCTTCTCCAATTCATTTGTTTTGTTTCAGTTCAGTTCAGTTCAGTTCAGTTCAGTCGCTCAGTCGTGTCTGACTCTTTGCGACCCCATGGACTGCTGCACACCAGGCTTCCCTGTCCATCACCAACTCCTGGAGCTTACTCAGACTCATGTTCAGTCAGTCAGTGATGCCATCCAACCATCTCATTGTCATCCCCTTCTTCTCCTGCCTTCAATCTTTCCCAGCATCAGGGCCTTTTCCAATGAGTCAGTTCTTTGCATCACAGGTGGCCAAGTATTGGAGTTTTAGCTTCAGCATCAATCCTTCAGGAATATTCAGAACTGATTTCCTTTAAGATGGACTGGTTGGATCTCCTTGCAGTCCAAGGGACTCTCAAGAGTCTTCTCCAACACCATAGTTCAAAAGCGTCAAGTTTTTGGCGCTCAGCTTTCTTTATAGTTCAACACTCACATCCATACATGACTATTGGAAAAACCATAGCTTTGATTAAATGGTCCTTTGTCAGCAAAGTAATGTCTCTGCTTTTTAATATGCTGTCCAGGTTGGTCATGACTTTTCTTCCAAAGAGCAAGCGTCTTTTAATTTCATGGCTGCAGTCACCATCTACAGTGATTTTGCAGCCCCCCAAAATAAAATCTCTCACTGTATCCATTGCTTCCACACCTCTTTGCCATGAAGTGATGGGACCAGACGCCATGATCTTAGTTTTTTGAATGTTGAGTTTTAAGCCAGCTTTTTCACTCTCCTCTTTCACTTTCATCAAGAGGCTCTTTAGGTCCTCTTCACTTTCTGCCATTAGGGTGGTGTCATCTGCAGATCTGAGGTTATTGATATTTCTCCTGGCCATCTTGATTCCAGCTTGTGCTTCATCCAGCCTGGCATTTCGCATGATGTACTCTGCATATAAGTTAAATAAGCAGGGTGATAATATACAGCCTTGATGTACCCCTTTCCCAATTTGCAACCAGTCCGTTGTTCCATGTCCAGTTCTAACTGTTGCTTCTTGATCTGCATGCAGATTTCTCAAGAGGCAGATCAGGTGGTCTGGATTCCCATCTCTTGAAGAATTTTCCATAGTTTGCTGTGATCCACACAGTCAAAGGCTTTGGCATAGTCAATAAAGCAGAAATAGATGTTTTTCTGGAACACTCTTGCTTTTTCCATGATCCAGCAGATGTTGGAAATTTGATCTCTGGTTCCTCTGCCTTTTCTAACTCCAGCTTGAACATTTGGAAGTTCACGATTCATGTGCTGTTGAAGCCTCACTTGGATAAATTCGAGCGTTACTTTGCTAGCATGTGAGATGAATGCAATTGTGGGGTAGTCTGAATATTCTTTGGCATTGCCTTTCTTTGGGATTAGAATGAAAACCGACCTTTTCCAATCCTGTGGCCACTGCTGAGTTTTCCAAATTTGCTGGCATGTTGAGTGCAGCACTTTCACAGCACCATCTTTTAGGACTTGAAATAGCTCAGCTGGAATTCCATTACCTCTGCTAGCTTTGTTCGTAGTGATGCTTCCTAAGGCCCACTTTACTTCAGACTCCAGGATGTCTGGCTCTAGGTGAGTGGATCACACTATCACGGTTATCTGGGTCATGAAGATCTTTTTTGCATAGTTCTTCTGTGTATTCTTGCCACCTCTTTTTAATATCTTCTGCTTCTGTTAGGTCCATATGGTTTCTGTCCTTTATTGTGCTCATCTTTGGATAAAATATTCCATTGATATCTCTAATTTTCTTGAAGAGATCTCTCGTATTTCCCATCCTATTGTTTTCCTCTATTTCTTTGCATTGCTCACTGAGGAAAGCTTTCTTATCTCTCCTTGCTATTCTTTGGAACTCTGCATTCAAATGGGTATCTCTTTCCTTTTCTCCTTTGCCTCACTGGCATGAACTCCTTATTGCCAAACTCAGACTTAAACTGAAAAAAGTAGAGACCTAAATCAAATTCCTTAAAGTTTTGATTAAATCATTCAGGTAAGACCTAAATCAAATCCCTTACGATTATACAGTGTCAGTGACCAATAAATTCAAGGGATTAGATCTGATAGAGTGCCTGAAGACCCATGGAAGGAGGTTGTTTTGTTTATGCATATACAACAGACATCGGCCAATCAGGACATACAGATCAAACTAATACAGATCTCTTGCAAAAGTAAATACATGGATGTTATAATGGCTAGTATTGTGGTAACTTTGGTTTGTAACTCCACTTTTTGTTTTCTGTGTAACTTAAGAAACTGATGCATAAAAAAACAACAATGAGTCTATGGTTCTGGGTACACAGAGGATAAAGAGGCCTTGTGACATCAATAATTAAAAGGGACTGGGGACAAGGCTGCATAAGAGCAGTTTTTCTACATTGTTGAAGTTAAGCTGATACAAATTCAAATTAGAATGTTAACTTAAGGATGTTAAAATGCAATTTCTATGGTAACCACAAAGAAAATAGCTATTGAATATACCCAAGAGGAAATGAGAAACGAATTAAATGTTTCGTGTGAGGCAACTAGAGTAGCCCAACTCAGAGAGTGGAATGGTAGTTGCTAGAGGCTGGGATGGGGCCGTTAGTGTTTCGTGGGTTCAGAATTTCAGTTCTGCAAGTTGAAGAAAGTTCTGGAGAGGATGGTGGTGATGGCACAACAATGTGAATGTATTTAACGCCACAGAACTGCACACTTAAAAATGGTTAAAATGGTAAACTTCACATGTTTTTCCACATTTAAAGAAAATAACTAATTTTAAAAGGTGTTGGAAAGGACGTGGACAAATTGGAACCCTCATATGTTGCTGGTGAAATGTAAAATGGTGCAGCCACTGTGGAAAACAGTTTGGTGCTTCCTGAAAAAGCTAAACATAGAGTCATAAGCAAACCCACTCCTAAGTATATACGCAAAAGAACTGAAAACTGGTTCACACAAAAATTTGTATGTGAATGTCCACGGCAGCATTATTCATAATAGCCAAAACGTAGAAACAATCCAAATGTCCATCAGCTGATGAACGGATAAACAAACAGTAGTCCATCCATACAATGGAATATTATTCAGCCTTAACAAGGAACAGAGTAGAGATGCATGCCACAACCTGGATGAACCTTACAAATACTGTTGTAAGTGAAAGAAGCTAGATACAAAAGGTCACACAGTAATTCCACTTACAAGAAATGCCCAGAACAGGCCAATCCATAGCGACAGAAAGTAGATTATTTGTTGTCAAATGCTTGGGGGAAAAGGGAATGGGAAGTGACTGTTAATGGATAGAACATTTCTTTATTCCAGGTGACAAGAATGTTCTGGAATTAGATGGTGGTGATGGTTGCACAACCTTGTGAATATCCCCAAAACCAATGAATTGTATACTTTATAAAAGAGTGAATTTTATATGAATTATATCTTCATAAAAATGTAATTAACACAGAAACAAACACAACATTGTAAAACTTAAAAATTAAAAAACAATGTAAATAATAAAAGTCTGTTTATCATACTCACAAACTTTATTGCACTCAGTCTGGTCCAAGCTCTTGACCTTGCAGAACTTCTGCAGTTCAAAGTTGTAGTACAGGTTGGATAAAGCCATCCCTAGGCAATGGCCTGGAAGCAGTAGGAACATATTATCCAGGTACTCTGAGATCGCTGTGTAGCCAAGTTCTGTGAGGGGAACAGAAAATATTAACCCTTCTTTCAGGAAGAAGCAGGTACATACCCCAGCGACTCTCTAGGCCCCCTGGGCCTCTTCTCCTCTATAAAGGGTTTGTTCTTTTTACCTGTGGCTGTATCTGTCTCTGCTCATCACACTCCCGGGCCCAAGACCAGAAATCAGGTTCTCCCTGACTCCTAGTGTTCCCTCTTCTGAGGCGGTCACCTAGCCTCTAAGCTGTAACTATTTTGCTTTTGCAGTGCATCCTGAAGTCATTTTACTTCTATTCCAACTGTTTATGCAAGCAAATCAGAAAGAGCTTGCTGTGTTTGAGAAAACCAGCATGGTATGGCTGCAGTAGGGGATGCACTTCTGGAAGTCGTGGCTTTGAAGGCTGGAGGCTTACAAATGAGTTAGGGCCAAACAGGAAAGCCTAGGGCACCAGCTTTGGATTTATTAGAGTGCCATCTTACAAGTAGATAAGGAGAACATAGTTGCTGTGTGGACAGTTTGTGGAGACAAAACCACCATTATTTGCAGATGCTGTACATTATCACATACCTAGAAAAGCCACAAGAATCAACCAAAGTGGTCCTGTGGTTAGAACTCTTTGCTTCCAATGCAAGGGGCATGGGTTCCATCCCTGGTCAGGGAACTAAGATCCCACAAGCTTTGTGGCAAAAAGAAAGAAGAAAAGAAAACAGACTCAAGGACCTGGAGAACATGCTCGAAGCCTCCAAAAGGCAGGGGGCAGGGCGGGGCAGCAAGCCAGGCTTGGCGGACACATGTTACACACAGGACGCATGAGCACCAAGCCCTGCTGCACATAACAGGGCCCTGCAGCTGATATCCCATGAGAAATCATGATGGCAAAGAATGCATAGATGTGTAAATCACTAAGTCACTTTGCTGTACAGCAAATATTAACACTTTGTAAAACTGGAATTCCAGTTGAGTTATTTCAAATCCTGAAAGATGATGCTGTGAAAGTGCTACACTCAATATGCCAGCAAATTTCGAAAACTCAGCAGTGGCCACAGGACTGGAAAAGGTCAGTT
>SJYW01003388.1:973129-983408 GCA_006410735.1 Raphicerus campestris | reverse complement strand
GACTGAGTGACTGAACTGAACTGAAATTACCTATCGATAAATGATGGTCAAAAATGTAATTTTGAAACAGCAATCCAATAGAAGAGATGTTTGGCCTGCCAGTCTTTCATCTCTGGTTTAGACTTTCAGGAGTGACCATTTAAATAAGTTTTAAGAAATAGGGATTTCCCTGGTGGCCCAGTGGTTAGGACTCCATGCTTTCACTATGGGCCCAGGTTCAATCCCTGGTCAGTGAAGTAAGATCCCACAAGATGTGTGGCCAAAAAAATAACAAAAGGAGGGAGAGAAAATGAAAACTTTAAATCAGAAAACAATAAGAGAAAAAGTAATCACAAGATCCTCTTGAGTGGTTTTAATCTCTCTTTCCAGGATCCCTGAGGGGGGTCTCTTCCCAAAGTCTCTTCAACCGGAGCATTTCTGCTTTCTTTTTAAAATAATGTTTGTGGGCGAGAAAACTTCTGAAAACAGCTAATAAGACCATCTCCTTGTTTGAGAGTGAAGCAATCCAGTTATCCACCACCCTCTCCTCAAATATTTAATTGGCTCATGTTTTTTGACTCCATTAAGTTTCAGGGTCAGATCACCTCTAATCTTCTGCCTTAGAAATTAATCTTGAGTGTCAGAGAAAATTAACTGTCCACCAAAATTAGTGTCTCCCTTTCCATGGTACAAAACTACCATAGAGAGTGGTTTTCCAGCCGGGACCTGTCATTCAGTTTCCATTGCATCTAGGTCAGCCCCTGTATCTAGCTTTCATCAACCCAGTGAAGCAGAAGTGATGGTGCCATTTAAAAACCAGACACCTTCAAAGGCAAATGATCCTTTTCCATGTTCTTTTCCCCTTATGATACGAGTGATATGAGTGAAGATGGATTCAAGATGGCAGTGCCACTACATGAAAGAAGCCTTATTCCCAGAGTTCCACCTGGAGGGAAGGAACCTAGGCATCGGTATTACTGATTTCTGACTTCACAGGAATGAGACATTAATCCTGACTGAGGTGGATCCTTCATATACTTTAGATTTCCTTGTTCCATTAACCAGATTTATCTAAAATAATGCAGTTAATATTGAATTGTTTGAAACTGTATGATAGTAGATATACACAACTAAATGATCCAAAAAAGAAACATTGGGCTCTTATTGAGAACTTGCTAATGCCAATAACTACCATTTTCAGATCTATTTATATTAAATAATGGAGGACCAAGGAAATTACATGACCCAGCAAAGAATATAAAACTGGTCCATGTAAAAGCAGTGATTCAAACCCAGATGTTGGCAGTTCCAAATAAGTTTTCACCAGCTGACACTAATTTTTGTTGCAATGTCATGAGTTGGTGTCTGAGATTTATTAAAATCCTCACCCATCCAACTTGATAAAATTTAGCACCATTTTGATATGTCATATGTTAGATCTGATTCTTTCTACTACAAATTAAAAAAACCCTGAAAAATGCAAGTATCTCTTAATAAACTTTCTGCCATAAAGAATTAGTTGGCTAATGAGTAACATTATAAAATTGGATTCAATTTTATTCTTCAGTAATGATAGTAAGTTAGCATCGGAAAACTGGCAGCCAATAAACCCTAACACAACTGAAAGTAAAAAAAAAGAGACATGATGTGTGTGTGTATACAGTTAATAAGAAGAGTGGAATGGTACATACATAAGAATAATCACTAATTTCCAATTTCCCTTAAAGTCCACAGTCAGCTCACTTTCTAACTATAGTGATGTGTGGCTCAGTGCAAAAGGGCCATAGAATCAGACTAAACAAAATTCAAATCCTCCTGCTTCTTAGCTCTGGGATCTTGGGTCAATTTCCTGGCTTCTCTCAATCTCAATTGCCTTATTTATAAAATGAGGATGATAATATCTACTATATTAAAAAATACAGAAGAAAGTCCACATCCAACGAAATGAAAACAAGACCCTTCAGGTGATGAGCAGAAATCATGATAATGTGAGCTTAAAATTAAACCAGTCTGTTGCCTGGGACTGGAGCTGGGAGCAAAGGAGCAGGAGGAATCTTTTGGGGGTGATAGAAATGTGCTAAAATTATATTGTGGTGATGGGTGTACAACTATTAATTTACTAAAATTAGTTCAGTTGCACACTTGAAACAGGAGAATTTTATTATTTGTAACTTATATCTCAGCAAAGCTGTTAAAATATTAAACTGGTTGCATGTAAGTATTTCTCAGTATGGAGGTAAAAACTGCACCTGGAAAATCCAGAGAACAACAACAGAGTTAGCACTTCGGATTTATAGAATGTGGAACAAATGAAAGCTAACCTATGACCCCTGCATCATGAATTGAAAGAAGGAGAAGAGGGTGTCAGAAGATGAGATGGCTGGATAGCATCAGCGATGCAACTGACATGACCTTGGGCAAACTTCAGGTAATGGTGAGGGACAGGGAGGTCTGATATGCTGTAGTCCATAGGGTCACAAGGAGTCAGACAGGACGGCGTGACTGAACAACAAGGATCTCTGTACAAAGAAAGCAGAATTAGTGTAACAGTGTTTCTTTTATTTTGATTCCATCACAAATTTTAGCAGCTAAAATATTCCTAGAATAATAGTTCCTCATTAACTTTTGTTTGAAAATGGGAAGACACAAGTTCCCCTAGGATTAAAACTCTTGATGTTAACCGCAAAGGTAAAAAGAATAGCCTTTCTAAGAATAAATCTGGAACAGAATACTTCTCCATCTCCGAGGTGTTTTAATCCTCTTGACTGAAAATAGTTTGATTAAACAGGCTACACTGGGATCATGCATGCCGTCTCAGTCCAGGAAGAAACAGCTGTCAGTCACATCTCTGTCCTCCTCCCACTGTCCCTGGAGGGTATCCTAAGCAAGCTGTCTCCAGGATAAGCGCTCCTCTGAGAGTTGCTGGCTCATAGTGGCCCGCAGCTGAAAAGCAACCACTCTGCTCGCTCAGTCTATTAGCCCTTTGACTTTTTTCCTTCATGCACAAATATAAATATAAAGCTTAAGTGAATGATGACTACTGTCCCCAAAGAAATTTCAATTAAACACTTGGAATCCTTAGGAATGGTACCTAGGGAGATTCCCAAACAGAGCTGCAATTTGTTATGTATTATTAAGTCTGGCTTTGAATTGTAAATCTTTTTTATTTTTTTTTCTTTTCATGGTAGCCATAGCCTTTCAAAGACCTGTCTCTCATCTGATTTGAACAACTCTTTTCCAGACTCTAAGCAGGACCAGTAGAATAGAGTTATTTCTAAATCGCAAGCCCCTTTCCAATTAAAAAGGAGATGAGTGAATTCCCTTGTTCTCTACCAGAGTATTCTTGCCTGGAAAATTTCATGAACGGAGGAGTAGAGAGGGCTACAAGTCATGGGGTAGCAAAGAGTCAGAAATGACTGGGCGTGCATGCACATTTCCTCTCTTCTCAGGGGGAAGGGAGGTCATTAAGAAATGTTTGATGGGTGCTGTCGTACACTCTTCCCTGCCATCTCACTGTTTCAGTCCTCCACAGTCCTGCAACATAGCATGAGTGAAAGCTAATTACCTGAATTTAAGCTTCAATAAAGGAGTACTTTTTCTAACTGACTTCTGTATATTCAGCATCTACAACAATAAGGAGTGTATAGAGAGAACATTTTCCATAAACAAGTTTAAATGGATGGAAGGAAAGAAGAAAGAGAGAAAGAAGGAAGGTAGAATGGAAGAAAGGATGCGGAAAGGGTAGGCTTGATTAAAAGGCCTTCACACGTAGGCCAGGGCTTTCTGTTCCACTGCTGGCAAAATTTTGTAAAACATTTCCTCGGGCCACATTTACTATTGGATTCTTTTGAAAGAATTTACTTAGGAGCCAGATATTTGGTGAAACTTGTGTTATGCTTTCCTTTCACTGATTAACTGTTTTTCACTATGTGTTATTCAGCTGAATTAAATGATCAGAGCTAATCAGATTATATTCAGAGATGAGAAGAAAAAAGTTTCCTCTCAAAAAAAAAAAATTCACTAGGGTCAGTGGATTGCCAAATAACATTCCCTCCTGTACTGAGATTCTTTGAATCATGCTCCTTTGGTCTGTCCAAATATAGTTTTTACAGAAATCAGGAATATGAGCTTCTTTCCAGTACTAGGGCTTATGTCAATTACATTAAAAAATTCATAATTTTGTTAATTATTTTATTTCTCAGTGAGAAACCATATTTTTACCAAAGGCAACACCAGTATTAATCTCTCTCTTCAAGCATTCATTCTCCAACTAAAGACGTTGTTCTAAATTCTCTCCTTTTAGTACTAATTTTCTTCCTGTCAACTGCATATGTTCATGGTCACCAAACCTGAGAAAACTGATGCATAAATGAGTTTTTGATATTTTGGAATACACTCTTGTCTCCTAGCAATGAAAACTATGTGCTCCCTGATTCCCTGCCATGTCCCACTGGATCCATGTGACCACTGAAATCTGAAATGAGGGAAGGCCTGTGAACATCAGCTTTATTTTATAACATGATGTTAGCACCTGGTACACAGCAAATGCACTCTCTGCTTACCTCCTGCAACTCTCAGTGATGCCTGTTTTTGAATAATGGCTCCCAAACTAAGAGGAACAGCTCATAAGCACCGGGCCTCCAAGTTCTGTGTAAAACGCTGGTCAGGAGTACAGGAGGAGAAAGATGCTTAAGAAAGCTGAAATTCTCTCTTCACCCTCAAATGAGGCTACCTTTCCTGTCTTTCTGTCTCTCAGGGTGTGGGACACCACAAGGACAAAGGAGGCTTGAGATGGAGTGATTTGGGAGGGTCAAAATGGTCATCATTTATCCGTTTTTCATCTTCATAAAAAGACTTTTAACACTCTTCTTTCTGGTAATCCAGGAGCTAAGAAATGCTGCTCTAAGAAATTAAAGAGCAGACATGATATCTTAATGCCTTCCAAGTTTCTGGTGTGCCCACCTTACAGACGGCCTTCCTTGTCACCAATTCCAAGAATCAAAACTGAGGAAACAGAGAGAAATAAGAAACTAAGTCATGAGACAAGAAGTTGCTGACATTGCTGGGAAGGATAAAGGCAATGCCATTGGATTAATGACATTTTTAAGGAAACCTTTATATCCATTTTTAGTATCATTCAAAGAGAAATATTCTTGGTGAATCATCAAAATCAGTCTAATTAGCTGTGTATTTTATTTTCCTTTACATAAGTTAGCTTTTCCTTGTGCAAGTGTCCCAAAGCAAAGATGAACCTCTTTTTAAAAATTTTGGTTCTAGTCAGTGAATCTTGGGTAAAAAATAGCAAATGCAATTCAGATGGTCATGCCCCTAGTCACCAAATGCTTCAGTGAACCAGTTTCATCTCTTGTTAGTAAATCTGGGGAGTAATTTTCTTTTATTTTCTTTTTCTTTTTGTTCTAGATGGGAGTGGCATTCTAGGACACTTGAATTCTCATTCTAGTTTCATAGCTATATAAATGAATGACCTTAGATAAGTCATTTTTTCTCAATATTAAGATGATTGAGTGGAAGATAGTTTTTAAGATCCCCTTCTAACAATATATTTTATGATGAAAGTAATTGCTTTAGTAAATATTTTTTCCNAATGAATGATCTTAGATAAGTCATTTTTTCTCAATATTAAGATGATTGAGTGGAAGATAGTTTTTAAGATCCCCTTCTAACAATATATTTTATGATGAAAGTAATTGCTTTAGTAAATATTTTTTCCTCTTTGAAGCTGCTATCTCATGACCAATGACTCCACAGCAATATGCCATTTCTCAGACATCTTTCAAAAGGCAGATCATTGTAACAGTGTTTAAGAAAAATGAAAGCGTAATTGTCTCAAAACAACTGAACTAGTCTTGATTTTATGTTAAGGAACAAACTTCTTTCATCAGTTCACTTAAAAAATTCAGTAGCGGCATTCCATTAATTTAGTTTAATTTAGTCTAGTTTAATTTCTGATATTTTCCTCACAGGTTGACTGTGGAAGAAAACTATGTTCTGTCAAACTAAAACAAAAGTGCACCGCTTTTTAGATGGTTAAAGCAGTTTGATTCTAAAGGTCCCAGATGATAAAACCAAACAAATGGAAACAAAATCTAAAGTTCATACAGTACAGAAGTAGAAATGAAAGCAAAGATGACTTCTTCACAGTGTGTGGGACAAACATCAAGTCCTGCATGGCCAACCTACATCAAAGCTAATTCAAAATAGAGAATGAAAAATATCAAATCACACTTAAATCATGGTTTCCAGTATAATTCTAAAAAAAAAAAAAAAAAGTGGGAGGGGGATACCAGGGCCCCTTGGAGAAATGGCTGATTCTAGGGTTGGGGACAGAAAATACACAAGCAAACATACAGAAGCCTAATGTATCTTTATAATGCCAGAAGTCAGGAAATGCTCAAAACAACAAAAAAAAGACCCACATGATGGGTTTATAACAAAGGGAACCAAGGCCAACTGAAAGAGTTCCCAGTGGTCAAAATGGAACCTTCTGAGAAACAAAATAAGTAAAGTAGCACCAGCTTATAATCCAAAATTAAAAAAAAAAATCCAGGAGTCCATAGTAACATGAATTAATAACTGAATAAACAGTATAAATGGAGAAGGAAAAGGCGACCCACTCCAGTATTCTTGCCTGGGAAATGCCAGGGACAGAGGCGCCTGGCAGACTACAGTCCATGGGATTACAAAGAGCCGGACATGACTAAGGAACTAAACAATGATCAAACAGATTAAATGTGAAGGACAACTTTCTCTTGTAGAAGAATCCCAAATCATTCATGTTGATATTCTGTTCTAGGAAAGGAAGGACGTAACTTCCTGCTTTTTAGGTATGAGTAATTTTCTCCCCAAAATAAAAATAAATAAATTATGAAAAGGAAGACAAAAAGAGTAAAATTATAGTGGAGAAACTTGAGAAACATTTCCTCAACCAGACAATCAGTTCCTAGCCACAGTGAGGTCATGCTGGCAGGACGCACGCTGGATATGATATAATGAAAACGGCAACTTTGACCTCTGTAACCTTCCTTGTAAAAAAACATTCCCCCAATCTAACCAAGAGAAAACTATCAGACAATTCCAACTCAGGAACATTTTGTGAAAACTGACCAGAACTCCAGAAATCTACCAAGTTCTTTATAACCAAGAAAGCCTAAATAGACATGACTACTAAATGTCAAGATGGGATTCTGGAAGAGAGAAATGACATTAGGAAAAAACTAGAAGATGTGAATGAAGTATGAACTAATTATTATTAGTTAATAATAATGTTTCAATATTGGTTCATTAATTGTGACAAATGTACCATATTAATGCAAGATGTTAATAAGACTGGGAATGGAAATATACAGGAACTGTGTACTATCTTTGCAGTGATTTTATAAGTTTAAAACTTTAAAAACACTTTTTAAGATTACAGGGTTTTTTCTTCTTAAAAAAAAATAAAAGCAAAACAAACAAAAAAACCCCTATTGTGTTCTGTAACCTCACTCCACTCAAAAATAGAAGAGAAAAAAGGGATTAAAAAGGGGGGGAATATCATTATTTGGGGAGATTAATTGGGGAAACTATTTGGTAAAATGTAAATTTTGCTGTTTCTCTTTTCCTTAGGAATAGATAACACGTACTAAATGCTTTATACTGTACACCATATTTTGTGCTGGAGCCTTTATATTAATTACCTCACTTAAAACAAAGTATTACAAAATGGTTATTTTCTCCTTTCAATCTATATATGGAAAAAATCCAAATACAAAAATTAANCTTAGGAATAGATAACATGTACTAAATGCTTTATACTATACACCATATTTTGTGCTGGAGCCTTTATATTAATTACCTCACTTAAAACAAAGTATTACAAAATGATTATTTTCTCCTTTCAATCTATATATGGAAAAAATCCAAATACAAAAATTAACAGGATTTTTTTGGAACCTGAAAATATAGTTGCAGTGTACTCTTGAAAGAATAGAGGTACAAGAGCAGTTAAGAACCATTTAGAAAGAACATCAGTGAGGGAAATTCATGGAACATCAGTTCGAACAGTATATTATAAAACTTAATTCAAAGAATTTTTTTTTTTAATCACAGCAAAATTAGCCAAGTAATGTCACAGCTGTTTCTTTGCCCTCAGGCACAAGAGCCATCCTTTGGTTGAGAATCAGAGACAGACAGCCTCATCTTCAACAATAACACACAGACACATGATTCCTCCTTTACGAAATTTAAGACAGAAGGTTTCGTCAATCATCTCAAATGTGAAGTACTCCATAAAGATCATGCACTGCCTTGCTATGAATAATTTAATGGCACAGTATTAACCCGCTGACTGAAATGTTCACAGAAAAACCAAGGGACAAATGGAAAAAAAAAGGAGGAAAAGGAAGTAGTCCATGTGTTCTTTGTTGAAACAGGTAGATGGTTCCATTGAGTTATAACACATGAATCAATTGAGTGATTAACCTTGCCTGATTTTCTCACTGCCTATCCTGGCATTTTGGAGAACGAGAAAAGAAAAAAAAACCCCAAAACTAAAAAATCCTTCACAGTAGCAAGGAATGAAAGATAATTTATCCTTAGGACAAACCAATAGCTAAGTTAGATTTTTAGCTAAAATAAAATAAAAATCTCCTTTTCTAATTTCAAGATATGAAGATGNTGTTCTTTGTTGAAACAGGTAGATGGTTCCGTCGAGTTATAACACATGAATCAATCGAGTGATTAACCTTGCCTGATTTTCTCACTGCCTATCCTGGCATTTTGGAGAACGAGAAAAGAAAAAAAAAAACCCCAAAACTAAAAAATCCTTCACAGTAGCAAGGAATGAAAGATAATTTATCCTTAGGACAAACCAATAACTAAGTTAGATTTTTAGCTAAAATAAAATAAAAATCTCCTTTTCTAATTTCAAGACATGAAGGTGGAAGGAAAATAATAAATGATACAGTTAAACTAGAACAACTCACAGGAGAGCTTGACATGGCCTGTTCATAGGGAAATGGTGGCACACCTATCAGTTAGCTAAAGTTAGACCCAAACAGGAATAGCAGAGGCCCGGGAATTTACTGACAGTATCTTCAGGGATGGCCTCGCATTGAGGCAGAATCTATGGTGTGTCAGCAGAATTGCCTCCATTCTGCAAACGGAGAAGGAAGGGAGGCGAGATGAGGAGTGACAGATGAACAAGCTGCCTCACTGCTCCTTTCTGCCTTGTCTTTTTTAGAATCTTGTTGAAATAAGTTAAAAAAAGAAAAGCCCATACAGGAATATTTTAGGATCTAAATCTTGACAATATTTACTAACAACTTTTAGAGCACACAGTTGAATAATTTCTCAGTGTAATTAATATGGTTTATGCTATTATACCACCAATCCATCTTTTATATGCAACAGACCATTATGATAGTGTCATTTCCCAAGTTTATATTTAACCAAAATTTGTAAAATATCATATGATGTGCTATGGGCTGAATTGTGTTTCCTCCTATAAATTCAAACGTTGAAGCCTTAACACCCCAAGTGATTGTATAGGGAACAGGGTCTTTAAGGGGATGATGAAGTTTAAATAAGCTTACATAAGATACAGTCCTGATCTGATAGAACTGGTAACCTTATAAGAAGACGATGAGACACCAACACTCTCTCTCTGCCATGTGAGGACACTGAGAAGGTAGCTGCCTGCAAGCTAGTATCAGTTCAGTTCAGTTCAGTCGCTCAGTCATGTCCGACTCTTTGCGACCCCATGAATTGCAGCATGCCAGGCCTCTCTGTTCATCACCATCTCCAGGAGTTCACTCAGACTCACGTCCATCGAGTCCGTGATGCCATCCACCATCTCATCCTCTGTCATCCCCTTCTTCTCCTGCCCCCAATTCCTCCCAGCATCAAAGCCTTTTCCAATGAGTCAGCTCGTCTCATGAGGTGGCTAAGTACTGGAGTTTCAGCTTTAGCATCATTCCTTCCAAAGAAATACCAGGGCTGATCTCCTTCAGAATGGACTGGGTGGATCACCTTGCAGTACAAGGGACTCTCAAGAGTCTTCTCCAACACCACAGTTCAAAAGCATCAATTCTTCAGCGCTCAGCCTTTTTCACAGTCCAACTCTCACATCCATACATGACCACAGGAAAAACCATAGCCTTGACTAGACGGACCTTAGTCAGCAAAGTAATGTCTCTGCTTTTGAATATACTATCTAGGTTGGTCATAACTTTTCTTCTAAGGAATAAGCGTCTTTTAATTTCATGGCTGCAGTCACTATCTGCAGTGATTTTGGAGCCCG
>SJYW01003388.1:908147-968726 GCA_006410735.1 Raphicerus campestris | reverse complement strand
TTGCAATGGTGAATGGAATTGTTTCCTTAACTTCTTTTTCTACTTTCTCGTTATTAGTGTATAGGAATGCAAGGAATTTCTGAGTGTTGATTTTATACCCTGCAACTTTACTATATTCATTGATTAGCTCTAGTAGTTTTCTGGTCGAGTCTTTAGGGTTTTCTATGTAGAGGATCATGTGCTTGTGTATTTTTGAGATTAGTTGTTTGTCAGTTGCTTCATTTGCTATTATTTTCTCCCATTCTGAAGGCTGTCTTTTCACCTTGCTTATAGTTTCCTTTGTTATGCAGAAGCTTTTAATTTTAATTAGGTCCCATTTGTTTATTTCTGCTTTTACTTCCAATATTCTGGGAGGTGGGCCATAGAGGATCCTGCTGTGATGTATGTCGGAGAGACTTTGGCCTATGTTCTCCTCTAGGAGTTTTATAGTTTCTGGTCTTATGTTTAGATCTTTAATCCATTTTGAGTTTATTTTTGTGTGTGGTGTTATAAAGTGTTCTAGTTTCATTGACCAGTTTTCCCAGCACCACTTGTTAAAGATATTGTCTTTCCTCCATTGTATATTCTTTCCTCCTTTGTCAAAGATTCTGTCACCCTCCAGCTCAGTCTCCTGAAGTGCTCTGAGGATAATGTCCGTAACCCCAGCCTCTCAGGCTTCGATGCTTATAATCTCAGTTTCAATTGTGCCACTATACGTACCACCTGCTGTCATCACTGTGCTGACTTTCTCTTATTCTTGAAGTTTCCAAACACCTCCCACCTTAAGAGATTTTTCTGTGTGCTACTCATGGCCTTGACTCACCTTGACCCCACTCTTGACCTGCATGAATCCTCTCATGCTTCAGTCTCAGGTTCCATATCATTTCCCAGGGATGCGGTCCCTCTACAGTCTCTCCCCACCTCTGAAGTAGGCTCATCCCTTAACTCTTATTGCCACTTGTACCTCTCTTTCATCACACTGATCATATTTATAATTCCATAGTTATTTTTTGATTATTTGTTTTTGACCCTGCTAAGCCATATGCAAGCTGAGCGAGCAACTCAAGTGTTGCAGCTCCCTCTCCTTACATGTGGTTGATATTTTTTGAAAGTGTGAATGATGGGAGAAGAGATGCTTTTTGAGCAGTTGAACATTGGTTTCCAGATCTTTGTGGATTAATCATTTGACTCAAAGGGCAAGGTGATTTCAGTTTTCGGTGCTGAAAGCATCATTATCTTGCACCATTCTCAGCTCTTTCCCTATTGAAGCCGAAGCCATTTTTTTATGGATTTTCTAAACATGGCCCAAACGTCTGCAGCATAAGAATAAGCTGAGCACATCTCTTGGCATTTCATGTCTTCCTTGGATTGCCCAGGAATAGTTCATCATTTTCCTGCTCTCATAGCTGAACATTACTTTGCAAACATCTGCTCCAAGTCCACATTCCTAAGGAAATAGGAATTGAGACAGCACAATGTCTCTATTTCTGTGTTTACCTCATTTTCTCACTGAAGACTTTTCTCCTTGTAGTCCCATGAAGCTAAGAACATCTGTAGATCCTCACCTGGGAGTTGGTTGCTGAAGGAATTCAGGGGTGAATTCCCCTGTCTCAAGTATTGAGAGACTGGCCTCATCACAAGTCCTTCTGCTTTCTCTGGAAGAAATATGCGATGCATTCCCAATCTCTCTGGTTTAATATAAAGAAAGGGAATAAATCAAGCAATTATTTGGTGAGTAGAAATCTCTGTTCAGGTTTTCCAGGCTCTGATTCCTTTTTCAGACAGATATAAATATAATGTGCACAAAGGGCAAGGCAGGTGGCTTTGGACTCTCCATGGGGTCACCAGGGAAGGATTTACAGAGGAGGTGTCTTCTGAGATCTTGGGAAATAAGGCGGAATTTTCCAGATGGTCAAGGGGAAGCAGAAACAAGTGAGAAGGAGGGTGTGTGTGTGTTTGTGGGATGGATAAGATGAGAGATTATGGGGGCAGCGAAAGCAGTGAGGTCAGATGTATGCATTTCGTGCTATGATTCCCGCCTTGAGGATGGTGAGGAGTTTCCAGTCACTGACACACTCACTGCTCACGTGAGCTTGGCTCGCTGGTAACAGCCTCAGAAATCAGATGCAATCCAGGCCCTCTGGATCTCCTTTTTCTCTCTCTATTAAGTGAACAGAGAACACCTAGTTCTGGAAGATCACCCTTTCTCCCTCCTTTCTTCCTAGTTTAACTCCTTCTCTGATTATTCACAGTCAGATTCTTTTAGCATCTTTCTAGTGTGAACAGATCAGCGTCTCTTCTTTTGTTCTTTTTGCTATTGCATTGTGGTCGCATTATTGCACTGATTATTGCAAGCATAAAGAAACACAGTCAGTCCTTCCATGTTGATGTTCTGTCAGGAAATTTTACTGGGGTCCTATTTTATTAGTTCTAGTGATTAGACCATTGCATCCTTTGGATTTTTTTTACGTGAACTGTGAAGATAATCATATTGTCTGAATAAAAGCAAATACTTATGCATGCACTGAGGTCTCAAGCATTTTATAGCTATTTATACACATACAAATCCTATGAGTGGGTCCTATTATTAACATTATCACTATATAAATTTTACAGGTGGAGCAGTTGAAGCACTGAGGTTAATAAACGTGCCCAGGCTTTCTCAGATAGTAAGTGGGAAAGCCAAGGTTTTAATCTAAGTGTGACTTCATCATCCATTCTCTCCACCATGTAGGCCACCTGGCTTCTTATTATTTTGTCTCCTTCTTTCCAACATTTGATTCTTATTTTTCTTATTATTGCATTATCTAATATCTTTTGGGATCATTTTGAGTATTAGGGGTGCAACTAATCTTTAGGGTTATTCTTATAAAGCTTCATTATGGTGAACATAATATGCTTGCTATCCCAGTGGGAAGTGTAAGACTTTCCTCAAAAAATCAAAATGAAACCACGGTAGAGTTTTCTGCCGGATCACTGCAAAATGAGTCCATGAAGTCACTGCCATGGTTAAATACATTTCTTATATGCCTCATGTTTTTCTGTTCCTCTCTCCCTGCTTTATGACTTTCTTTAGTACTTAGTGAATATTTTTAGTGTAATATTTTAATTTTTAAAATATTTTGTACTTATTTTCCTTGCATTTGCTCTAGAGCTTCCCATATATCTCTTGTAGGTGGCATATTTTTAAAAGTCCCTTCTTAATTTAACATTTTCTTATTTAAAGATTGTTTTGGTTCTGACACAGCAGGTGTGCAAGGTGCAAAAGCACAAGAACTTCAGGCTGACTGAGGTTCAGTCTGTGTGTGAAGATCACCCTGATTTTGACTAAGAGAGTAGTCTCTTGCAATTAAAAGCTCTCAAATACCACCTTTTAGGCTGGACCTATAGGTCTCACTCACAGTCCTGCGTTAGGACAGGGTGTCTAACATCAGCGCTGCAGCAAACCTGCATTGAATATGGTAAAAGTTCCTTATTTTCACTTTAGTAACTCGGGGTTTATAATGTCTATACCTTATGAGTAAAAGGATTTGTTAAACAAATGTGTAAAGAAAGCGGCAGAGACAGTTCACCCACTGACATAAACCAGTGGCATTTAAGAAACTGAATACATGATTAGAAAGTAGATGGATACTGTTCATTAAAAATAAGCCTTGTCCATCCACTAAAGCAGTCTTGGGGGCTGGGGACCTATTTTCTTGGGCAGTCTTTCAAGGGCCTTCTCCAGAGCCACTTCTTCTGTAAAATCTACCACAATTATTAAGGTAGAGAAAAGAACATAGATTCTGCAGTCAGACCTTGGTTCCCATCTTGTCTCTGTTTGTTGATAATTGAGTGAGCTTGGGTTGGTCACTTAAGCCCTTGTTACTCAAAGTGTGGTCCTCAGACCAACAGTATCAACATCACCTGAAAATTTATCAGAGGTTTTGAACCTCAGGTCCTTCTCAGACCCACTATTTTAAGATACCCAGTAATTCATTTGCACATTGAAGTGTGAAAGGCACTGATTTAAGTGCTGTAATTCTTACAGGGTAGTTGGGAATATTAATGGTGCAGTTATTATAGCACCTGTGACAGACGTTGGTACAGAAAGGCTCCCCCAGACGGCGGCTGTAACCAGCATTCCTGGCAGTGTTTCTGTTGCGGTCATTGTCCTCTCTGACCCCATCACTTGAAGGCATGCCCAGTGGAGACTGAAATCTCGCCCACACCACGTCCAACGGAACTTACAACCTTCTCTGAGCCTGTTTTCTAGCTTATAAAATAGGAATGATGGTCCCCACTGAGAGAGCTGCTATGAGGATTAAATAAAGTGACGCATAGCATCATTTCCAGAAGCTGGGTGCTGGGCTCAGCCCTTTGCATCCATTTTCTCATTGGATCTTCATAACATCCCCTTGAGGTGGAGAAAATGTTCAGAGAGGTGATGACGTATGCTCAGGGACACACGGCTAGTAAGCGGCAGAGCTTGTATGCAAATCTCAAGCAAAAGCTTTTAACTGCTTGAATCTGGGCATTTCCTGCAGCATGAAAGTTGTGCTCCCGTCATCCAGATGTCGTATCAGTCATCAGGTGTCCCCTGCCGTGAAGAGCTATCAGCAGTGACTGAGTGGTGGACTTCGATGGTGGACTTCGACTTTCCCCCCTGTCGGTGCTGCCCCCAGCTGGAGGCAGCTATTTCGCTTCCACGAGTGCTTGGCCACACTCTGATCAACCCAGTTCTCTCCATCGTTCCTCCTTGTCTGTTTTTTTTTTCTCCTCCAAGGGCTCAGATGGCCAGATTCAGGGTCAGTTGACTTAGAGAGTCAGGTGCGACTGCTCTTGTTAAGGAGCCAGAAGCTGAGCTAATTATAGTAATTACAGCTTCCTGTGTACATAACACCTCTCAGGCAGAAGGAGTACAGGGCCAGCTCCCGCACTGCCATGCTGCTGCTTCCCTGGAGACCCTGAGCAGGGGCTTGGAAGTGGCATATGTCTCCATCAGAGTGGACTGCCTCAGATGCAAGGAGGGAGGAGGCTCTGCTGCTGAAGATGAGCATCAGCCAGGCTTCCAGAGACTCCACAAAGTGACGGCTCTCAGAGCCCAGCGAGTGCACACGTCTCTGAAGCTGTGCGTCACCATGGTATTCAGCCGCTCCTGTGTGATGGGCGTCTTACAGCAACAAACAGTAGCAAGTGCCTGTTGTCACAGACCCTACACCAGAAATCTTTCAGTCTTATGAGAGCCAGATGAAGTAGAGGTTGTCATTCCCATTTTAAAGATAAGGAAAACAAGGCTCAGAGAAATTAAATCATTTGATCGGTGTCATACAGCTAGTAAGTGTTGTAGCTGACTTTTCTGCCAAAGTACGTGGGATTACAAACCCCATGAGCGATTCATCGCGCCATGCTGCCGCTCCCAAGGGCCTCTCCAACTACCTAGTCCTTTCACCACCGCTTACTCTTTATCTGTGGACAGATGTCATCTTTTTTCAGATTAAATGCTTACACATGTGCCTGCACACAAGCACACACACACACTCTCCTCAGATCCGTCTTTTCTTTTCTTTTCCATACATCTAGGAAGTTGCTTCCACATCTGGATTTCTTTCCACGAAGGCTTGTTGCCTCATTTGGTCTAACATTTTATTTGGTTAGTATGGTCTTTTAAAAAAATCAATGACTGGTTAGTGATGCCTTTAATAGATATTGAATGAATACAGATCTGGTGTTATTTATCACAAAAGTGATACTTTAATTATTTATTCCCCTCAAAGTAACACTGGCTATATCCAACATGCTTCATTTTTGGATGTGAACCTTTATTCCCTGATTTTGGGGGTAGGGGCCAGTCCACAATAACCTCTTGCTCATCAGAGAAGTTACTTTTGCTCTGTCACCAGAGGATCATGACCAGTTGACATAAACCTACATGTTCAGAATCATGTAGCTCTCCAGATGGAAAAACTGGATCTCTGAATCAATCTTTCCACTTATCTATATCTGAAATAAATATNTGGGCTCAGCCCTTTGCATCCATTTTCTCATTGGATCTTCATAACATCCCCTTGAGGTGGAGAAAATGTTCAGAGAGGTGATGACGTATGCTCAGGGACACACGGCTAGTAAGCGGCAGAGCTTGTATGCAAATCTCAAGCAAAAGCTTTTAACTGCTTGAATCTGGGCATTTCCTGCAGCATGAAAGTTGTGCTCCCGTCATCCAGATGTCGTATCAGTCATCAGGTGTCCCCTGCCGTGAAGAGCCATCAGCAGTGACTGAGTGGTGGACTTCGATGGTGGACTTCGACTTTCCCCCCTGTCGGTGCTGCCCCCAGCTGGAGGCAGCTATTTCGCTTCCACGAGTGCTTGGCCACACTCTGATCAACCCAGTTCTCTCCATCGTTCCTCCTTGTCTGTTTTTTTTTTCTCCTCCAAGGGCTCAGATGGCCAGATTCAGGGTCAGTTGACTTAGAGAGTCAGGTGCGACTGCTCTTGTTAAGGAGCCAGAAGCTGAGCTAATTATAGTAATTACAGCTTCCTGTGTACATAACACCTCTCAGGCAGAAGGAGTACAGGGCCAGCTCCCGCACTGCCATGCTGCTGCTTCCCTGGAGACCCTGAGCAGGGGCTTGGAAGTGGCATATGTCTCCATCAGAGTGGACTGCCTCAGATGCAAGGAGGGAGGAGGCTCTGCTGCTGAAGATGAGCATCAGCCAGGCTTCCAGAGACTCCACAAAGTGACGGCTCTCAGAGCCCAGCGAGTGCACACGTCTCTGAAGCTGTGCGTCACCATGGTATTCAGCCGCTCCTGTGTGATGGGCGTCTTACAGCAACAAACAGTAGCAAGTGCCTGTTGTCACAGACCCTACACCAGAAATCTTTCAGTCTTATGAGAGCCAGATGAAGTAGAGGTTGTCATTCCCATTTTAAAGATAAGGAAAACAAGGCTCAGAGAAATTAAATCATTTGATCGGTGTCATACAGCTAGTAAGTGTTGTAGCTGACTTTTCTGCCAAAGTACGTGGGATTACAAACCCCATGAGCGATTCATCGCGCCATGCTGCCGCTCCCAAGGGCCTCTCCAACTACCTAGTCCTTTCACCACCGCTTACTCTTTATCTGTGGACAGATGTCATCTTTTTTCAGATTAAATGCTTACACATGTGCCTGCACACAAGCACACACACACACTCTCCTCAGATCCGTCTTTTCTTTTCTTTTCCATACATCTAGGAAGTTGCTTCCACATCTGGATTTCTTTCCACGAAGGCTTGTTGCCTCATTTGGTCTAACATTTTATTTGGTTAGTATGGTCTTTTAAAAAAATCAATGACTGGTTAGTGATGCCTTTAATAGATATTGAATGAATACAGATCTGGTGTTATTTATCACAAAAGTGATACTTTAATTATTTATTCCCCTCAAAGTAACACTGGCTATATCCAACATGCTTCATTTTTGGATGTGAACCTTTATTCCCTGATTTTGGGGGTAGGGGCCAGTCCACAATAACCTCTTGCTCATCAGAGAAGTTACTTTTGCTCTGTCACCAGAGGATCATGACCAGTTGACATAAACCTACATGTTCAGAATCATGTAGCTCTCCAGATGGAAAAACTGGATCTCTGAATCAATCTTTCCACTTATCTATATCTGAAATAAATATTAAATTAGATAGTGACCTTCACTCAGTCAGTAAATAGTTATGAGGTCCTGTTGTACACTGGATACTCTGCTAAAGTTTGGTAGACAGGGTAAAAGGATTTGGCAGAGTTCTGACCCTCCTGGGCAAGGTACAATAAGTAAGTAACCAAACATGTATACAAATCCAAGAAGGAATAAAGACTAAGGAATGAAGGAGAATTCAGTAACAGAATATGGAACATGGGACAGGGAGCTCTTGAGTGTGGTTAGAGAAGGTGTTTCCAAAGAAGGAACATTTAAGTTGACTTTAAAGGATACAAGAAGCCAGCCAGGAAGACTGGAGGTAAAACACCCTGGATTTAGGGGTTCATATGTGTCAAGTCCCTAAGAAGAAGGCTTTGAAAAGTTCAAAGAACTGGAAGGAGGCCAGGGTGGCCGCACAGCAAGAGAAGCACAGTGAGACAACATGAGGGACGGTGGAGGGAGGCACGGGGAAGATGGGATAGGGCTCAGAGAGCACAGCAAGCGTGTGGGGTTCCACTTCAAAGCACGGGTAGATTCCATTTTGGAAAATGATGACTGTGGCTCCTCCGCTGCTGCTGCTGCTGAGTCGCTTCAGTCGTGTCCGACCCTGTGCAACCCCATAGACGGCAGCCCACCATGCTCCCCCGTCCCTGGGATTCTCCAGGCACGAACACTGGAGTGGGTTGCCATTTCCTTCTCCAATGCATGAGAGTGAAAAGTGAAAGTGAAGTTGCTCAGTCGTGTCTGACTCTTCTCGACCCCATGGACTGCAGCACACCAGGCTCCTCCATCCATGGGATTCTCCAGGCAAGAGCACTGGAGTGGGGTGCCATTGCCTTCTCCTTTCTTTCTTCTGGGAGAATACAAATTTCTTTATATTTTATAGCAGAGAAGAAACCAGGATTTACAGTCAGATCTGGGTTTAGGACAACAGCAGCCACTTACTTGCTGCATATCCTTGGAGAGCTACTCACTTTCTGAGTCTCAGTTTCCTCGTCAGTGAGGTCAGGCTAAGTTATGCTGTAGTAGTAACAACAAAAGCGAACATCAATGACTTAGTACAACAGAGATCAATTTTACTCTCACTAGAAGTCCACTGAAGACTTCGTACAACGCTCCAGTGCAGAATACACCCTGGTTGGCGCAGCCTTCCAGATTGCTTCCATCTCGTGTACGTGCAGATCAGCTTGCTATAGAGAACTGGTCACTATAATTAAACAGTTTCCTTCAGGAATGGCTTATTACAAGTGCTCACATCTTATTAGATAAAGCAGGTCACATGGCCATTCTTAACCATGGCCACCTTAAATTTAAGAAGCAGGGCAAGGTTTCTTGTTTATTGGCAGCCAAGGGCATCAGACCTCCCTGAATAATGGTAATGATAACATTTCTTGCTTGTATGGTGTCAACTGTTAGAAATAATACATGCAAAGTGCCTGTACCTTATCCAGCACGTAGTAAATGCTCAATGAGTGGCTATGATTATTAGCTTCGTCTCTTAAATTCCTGGTGCTCCTCCTCTGTGGGATCTCTTCCAACGAGCGATATCTAGCAGGCTCTCTATTCCTGGATTCTGCATGGAAGGTCCATGGTTGCTTGAATCTATGGGTGCGGGACTGAGGATTCAGAGGGCCAACTGTTAGATATGGTGGTTGTCTAAACCTGATGGAACAGCCTATTTTGTAGGCGAGAAAAATGGAATCATTACACACTTCACATCATGCATTGGCCAGCTGTAACATGTGGGCCAAATCTGACTGCCACCTGTTTTGTTAGCTAAATTTTTATTGCAGCTTGGACATGCCTGTTCATCTATATAGTGTCTGTAGCTGCTTTCACTGCTGCTGCTGCTGAGGCCCTTCAGTCGTGACCAACTCTGTGCGACCCCATAGATGGCAGCCCACCAGGCTCCCCCATCCCTGGGATTATCCAGGCAAGAACACTGGAGTGGGTGCCATTTTCTTCCCCAATGCATGAAAGTGAAAAGTGAAAGGGAAGTCACTCAGTCGTGTCTGACCCTGTAGCCCACCAGGCTCCTCCATCCATGGGATTTTCCAGGCAAGAGGACTGGAGTGGGTGCCATTGCCTTCTCCGCTCACTGTGGCAGAGTTGAGTGAACACAACAGAAGCTGCTTGGTCTGCAAAACCCAAGATATTTGCTATTTGGACCTTAACAGAGAAAGTCTTTGACTTCCTCTTTTGATTATCTTTTTTAAAACTAATTGATTTTTTTTATTGAAGGCTAATTGCTTTACAGAATTTTGTTGGTTTTTGGCAAACCTCAACATGAATTTGATGATCTTTCTTAGTGCTTGACCCTCCCTAGTCATTCAAGCGTTCTCTGGAATATTCTCAATTTTTTCCCTACCTTAGGATACTGTGTTGCCTTATCTGCAGTCCACACCCTTGTCCCCATCCTCCCAGTCTTAATTATATTTTCATGTTGATTCTCTGCCTAGTTTAAAAAGAAAGAAATCAATGAGGAACTTGAATTTTTCCTGGACTTGTAATTTTTCTTCTCTTTTCTTTAGTGTACTGGCTGTGATTGAAAGAAAACTTGTGAGTAATCAAAGCCAACTGCCTCCATAACCAAATCTGGGCTCCCTCTTGTGGGTGGCTGGAGACAGCTGCTCTTCCCTGTCCTTTCTTTGTGCAAGGCATCATTTTCTGTTCTTTATCTCTTGCCATGAGCGCTGTTTGACGGAACATGGCTCCTTGCACAGATCCAGAGAGTCTGTCAGCAACTGTGGTGTGTTTTGCTTTTTAAACCATATTAGTAGGGGGAAAAGACCTGTTGTAAATCGTGTCCAAAAAATACTTTATAGTGCCTACCTGTCCACAATGGATAAATCAGTTGCTTTAAATTAAATTCTCTAAAACTGAAAGGCCTTGGGTCTGGTACTGGATTTATTCAGACTCTAGAAAAACAGTAATTTTCTAAGTCAACATTCTGACCTCACTCGAGTCAGCTACTGATGGTGATAAAGCCTTTCCTTGCCATTTGCTGCTCCCCCTGAAGGAATTAAACACAGGTCCTGGGGAGAACACTACCCAAGTCCAAGGGGCAGAAACCAATCAAGAAGTGCCAGCCGAGGTGGCAGGCGGGCTGATCACAGAGGTCCACTGCCTGGTGCAGCTTCTGCTGGGCCCGCCCCCCTGCGAGGATGCCACACCCAGGAATCTGCAACCTCGCTGTGACTCCTCTGCTCATCTAGCACTGAGGGGTCACTAATTCAGCCTTACTTCTTCGTGCTTTACGCTGGGCTTGAGGATGTAATCGGTCAGTCCTGTGGACCCGCTGGCGTCCTGCCGCTCAGTCTCTTCCTTAAGCTTTGCATGGACCAGCCTCCGTGACGAGTGATTGCAGCACTCTCCAGTTCAAGCCCTGATCCTTGACTCCAGAGATTAACTTTGCCCTGGGTAGCCACTCGTGTGAAATTATTTCAGCTCCCTAAATGCCCTTTCCTCCCACATAGATCCACTTTTGCAGAACAGAATCACAGCTTAGTTGGTAGACTTCATATTTGATCATGTCCTTCTACGGCTGGAATGGAACTTCCACGATCACATGGCTTGGGTACTTTACAGGGAAAAAGCTGAAGCTCCAAGAAGTAGGGTCGTATAGTCAGTGACGAAACCATGTGTTTTTGTGTCTCCCTTTTCATGCCTCTTCCTCCCAGTGAGTTTAAGTGTAACTGTTCCCCCAGAACCATGACTGTTTTTAGCCCAAGGACCTTGATGAGTGAGACATTTACAGTGATGGGGAATCAAATGACTGCCAGGAACATTTTAGGTCTTTGGGGGCCATGCTCGTCTAGCTGGGAGATGAGTTCCACCAGGATCTGCGTGGTGCCTTAGGACAGGGGAGGAGTCACAGGATGACCTGCCTGTGCCTGGGCTCCTGAGAGCCGCAGGGAGGCCTGCCAAGGTTTTCTGCTTTTAAGGCCCTTGTCACTGAGGCGACCCTCGTCTCTCACCCTCTGATTCAGGGAGTTCTAGGGACTGACGACTTTGTTTGGAAGCTACTCTTTTGATGCCATCTCACCTTATTTCCCTGCACATATTTGCTGCTACATGGAAACCAAAATTTGTGGCTCCCTGAAACTTGAGCACCAGGCCAAATGGTCCTACTGGTTCCTCCTCCATCACGTTCATAGATCTGAGCCCCTACCTCTTGAAGCATTACTTTTACTCAGTGCTTTGGCCCCAAAAATGTTGACTTACATCCCATCTAAGCTGTGTCCATTCAAACAAGTATACACTATAGGGGAGATGGTGGAATTTTAAGGTATTTTTAATGTAAGCAGAATAGGAGACTTCTAAGAAGGATGTGTTAGTGGCAGGCCACTTTGTTTTCTGACCTCTTCCTAGGTCCCCAGGAGTAGATTTCATTTATTATCTGCAGCTTAGTGGCACCTTAATAGACACATGATAAACCGTGAACTGATGGAATCATTTTGTTTGCAAATGAGGAAAAGGAGTTACGGCATTTAGGTGGCTTGTCTTGGTCATGTGAGTGAGTGTGAGTGAAAGTCGCTCAGTCTTGTCCAACTCTGCGACCCCACAGACTGTATACAGTCATGGAATTCTCCAGGTCAGAATATTGAATTGGGTAGCCTTTACCTTCTCCAAGGGACCTTCACAACCCAGGGATCAAACCCAGGTCTCTTGCATTGCAGGCAGGTTCTTTACCAGCTGAGCCACAAGCGAAGCCCTTGGTTGTATGGGATAGTGGGAAAAGCATGGGCTTGAAATCCAGAAATTGCTCTTATTTGTGTCTTTTTCAGCCATGTTCAGTTCAGTTCAGTNCAGAACCATGACTGTTTTTAGCCCAAGGACCTTGATGAGTGAGACATTTACAGTGATGGGGAATCAAATGACTGCCAGGAACATTTTAGGTCTTTGGGGGCCATGCTCGTCTAGCTGGGAGATGAGTTCCACCAGGATCTGCGTGGTGCCTTAGGACAGGGGAGGAGTCACAGGATGACCTGCCTGTGCCTGGGCTCCTGAGAGGCCTGCCAAGGTTTTCTGCTTTTAAGGCCCTTGTCACTGAGGCGACCCTCGTCTCTCACCCTCTGATTCAGGGAGTTCTAGGGACTGACGACTTTGTTTGGAAGCTACTCTTTTGATGCCATCTCACCTTATTTCCCTGCACATATTTGCTGCTACATGGAAACCAAAATTTGTGGCTCCCTGAAACTTGAGCACCAGGCCAAATGGTCCTACTGGTTCCTCCTCCATCACGTTCATAGATCTGAGCCCCTACCTCTTGAAGCATTACTTTTACTCAGTGCTTTGGCCCCAAAAATGTTGACTTACATCCCATCTAAGCTGTGTCCATTCAAACAAGTATACACTATAGGGGAGATGGTGGAATTTTAAGGTATTTTTAATGTAAGCAGAATAGGAGACTTCTAAGAAGGATGTGTTAGTGGCAGGCCACTTTGTTTTCTGACCTTTTCCTAGGTCCCCAGGAGTAGATTTCATTTATTATCTGCAGCTTAGTGGCACCTTAATAGACACATGATAAACCGTGAACTGATGGAATCATTTTGTTTGCAAATGAGGAAAAGGAGTTACGGCATTTAGGTGGCTTGTCTTGGTCATGTGAGTGAGTGTGAGTGAAAGTCGCTCAGTCTTGTCCAACTCTGCGACCCCACAGACTGTATACAGTCATGGAATTCTCCAGGTCAGAATATTGAATTGGGTAGCCTTTACCTTCTCCAAGGGACCTTCCCAACCCAGGGATCAAACCCAGGTCTCTTGCATTGCAGGCAGGTTCTTTACCAGCTGAGCCACAAGCGAAGCCCTTGGTTGTATGGGATAGTGGGAAAAGCATGGGCTTGAAATCCAGAAATTGCTCTTATTTGTGTCTTTTTCAGCCATGTTCAGTTCAGTTCAGTTGCTCAGTCGTGTCCGACCCTTTGTGACCCCATGAATCGCAGCACGCCAGACCTTCCTGTTCACTACCATCTCTTGGAGTTCACTCAGACTCATGTCCATCGAGTCCATGATGCCATACAGCCATGTCATCCTTGGTCGTCCCCTTCTCCTCCTGCCCCCAATCCCTCCCAGCATCAGAGTCTTTTCCAGTGAGTCAACTCTTCGCATGAGGTGGCCAAAGTACTGGACTTTCAGCTTTAGCACCATTCCTTCCAAAGAAATCCCAGGGTTGATCTCCCTCAGAATGGACTGGTTGGATCTCCTTGCAGTCCAAGGGACTCTCAAGAGTCTTCTCCAACACCACACTTCAAAAACTTCAATTCTTTGGCGCTCAGCCTTCTTCACAGTCCAACTCTCACATCCATACATGACCACAGGAAAAACCATAGCCTTGACTAGACGGAACTTAGTCGGCAAAGTAATGTCTCTACTTTTGAATATGCTATCTAGGTTGGTCATAACTTTTCTTCCAAGGAGTAAGCGTCTTCTAATTTCATGGCTGCAATCACCATCTGCTTTTGGGCAAAATTTTTAACTTCTTCCAGTTTCTCCAACTATGAAATGGCTTAGGACAAGATTCTGTGGCTATTGAGTAAGGTCCTGCCTGTATAATAGCCAGTGTTTGGTGGCTGCTCCGTGTGATGCCAGTCACCTTTCCCGTGTGGCAGAGTCAGGGGCACAGGTAAGCTGTCCAACTCCTTTTCTGTCCACTAAGCCACGTCTCTGGATACACACATCTGTTTTTATATCACACTGCTCATCCTTACATTATTTCTCATTGGTTATTAAAAGTGGTAGAGTTTGCAGTTTTATTTACTGTGTAAACCAATCGCCTCCCTCCTCCTGAGAATTCTGCCACTGGTAGATTTCCAATTGTTCATCCTTGCCGCGCAAATTCTAATGCCTTCACAAAATATACCCACTTTTCCCCTGTGGCCCCTATTCCTTATCGTCATCACCCTCTCAGAACATCTTGCAAGTTTATCTGTTTTAAGACTTAGCATATTGTGTTATAATGGTTTGTTTATGAGTCNAAGTTGTTTTCCATGGGGCGCAAGTTAGCGATGCTAAAACCACCACAAACCTGCCCTGACACTGGACAGTCATGTCAGTGACGGTGGGTGGTGGATGAAGAGAGCCAGGGCAGCCACTGTCAGCGCAGGAGGTTATGGATAAGCCAGAGCAGGGGGTTAGCGGGATCCACGTGGTAATGAAAGAGAGTTGGAGGCTGCAGAATGAACTCGTTCAGCTTAATCTAGATACAAATGGCAAATCCAGAAATAGTTATAGGTACATACACAAGTTATATATACAACATGTATCTCCTGCTTTGTCAGCTAAAGATAGAGAAGCGGTGACAACCTAGTAGCAACAAGCACACCTCACGCTCAGAGAAGTGAGAGGTGTGTGTTCAGTCATGTCCAGCCCTTTATGACCCCATGGACTGTAGCCTGCCAGACTCCTCTGCCCGTGAAATTCTCCAGGCAAGAACACTGGAGTGGGTTGCCATTTTCTACTCCAGGGAGTTTTCCCAACCCAGCAATCGAACCCTCGTCTCCTGTGTCTCCTGCTATGGCAGGCGAAATCTTTACCATTGTGCCACCTAGAAGCACTTGGGTGCTGGTGTCTAACGCTGGCATCGAATACCATCTTTTAATAAACAGAACCAGGGTTCCTTGGAGAAACTGCTAATTCTAGAACTGGGGCAGGAAATACATGAGCCTGGAATAGCTTGTAGTGCCAGAAAGTAAGAAAGTGCTTTTAAAAATAGCTCCCAACAGTAAGTGTATGTCAAAGGTACACACAGGCCAAATGAAAGTGCTTCCAATGATTAAAGTTGGAAAAACTTGAGCAACAAAATAAACCCAGCAGTATTGGATTACAACACAAAGAATAAAATAATGAGTCCATACTGATGCATACAAACGATCGAATAAACAAATAAATGGAGAGGAGTCAACTCTCTCATGTAGAATATTTCCAAATAGTTTTTGCAAATACTCCCCATTCACAGAGGTGGATTACAACTCCCTACTTCTTAAGTGTGGGCTGCATGTAGTGACTTTCTTCCAAAGATGATAGAACAGAAAGGGAGAAAGAAAAGAGTAAGTTTCCACGAAGACATATGACAGCCTCAGCCAGGTGATCAAGGTCAGCGTCAGCAGTGATAAGTCACACTGATAGCATGTACCCTTGACATGATGTGACAAGAACAGCCTTGTTTCTCTGTGATCTTCCTCCCATTACCCACTCTAACTGGAGAAAAACACCCGGCAAATTACGATGGAGGGACAAAACATCTGGGCAATAAGCGACAAAGCTGTCAAGGTCATCAAAAACAAAGGTCGAAAAACCGTCACAACCAAAGAAGGCTAAGGCACATGGCAGGCACACAGGATCCTGGATGGGATCCTGAAACAGACTAGGGGAAGTTCGAGGGAATCCGAATAAAGAATGGACTTTAGTTAGTAATAATATTTCAATATTGGGTTGTTCACTTCAGTTCAGTTGCTCAGTCGTGTCCAAATCTTTGTGACCCCATGGACTGCAGCACACCAGGCTTCCCTGTCCATCACCAACTCCCAGAGGTTACTCGAACTCATGTCCATTGAGTCAGTAATGCCATCCAACCATCTCATCCTCTCTCGACCCCTTCCCCTCCTGCCCTCAATTTTTCCCAGCATCAGTTGAGGTAAATGCACTATCATAATGGAAGATGGTAACAATAGAGACAACTGGATGTTGGGTGTATGGGAACTGCTGTACTATCTCTGCAATAGCTCTGTAAACTTAAAACTGTTCTAAATTTTAAAGTTCATTAAAAATTTTAAACTGTCGGGACTTCCCTGGTGGTCTGCTGCTTAGGACCCTGCACTCCCACTGCAGGGGTCACTGGGTTCATCCCTGGTCAGGGAACTGAGATCTTTCTGCACACTGTGGCGAAAAAGATAAAAATTAACGTGGTCAGCTGTGAATGGATAAAGATGATACAGCATACATACACAACGGAAAAGTATTTGACCACAAGAAAGAAAGAAATCTTGCTGTTTGGGACAACTTGGATGGACCTTGAGGGCATTGTGCTAAGTGAAATGAGTCAGATAGAGAAAGATGGCATTATGCTAAGTGAAATGAGGCAGATAGACAAAGACAAATACCGTATGATCTCATTTATATATAGAATCTAAAACAAAAACAAAAAAACACCAAAATTCATAGAAACAGAGAAAAGTGGTTTCCAGGAGTCAGGGAGTAGCAGAAATAAGGAGATGTTAGTCAAAGGGTACAAACTTCCAGTTATGAGATGAATAAGTTCTGGGAATTGAATGCAGAACATAGTAATTATCACTAATAATACTGTATTATGTACTTGAATATTGCCAAGAAAGTAGATCACAAAAGTTCTCACCACAAAAAAGAAATGGCAACTTTGTGACAAGATGGAAGCATTAGCCAATGCTACGGTGGTAATCATTTTGCAATATACAAATGTATCAAATCAATACACTGGGCATTTTAAACTAACACAATATTATGTGTCAATTGCATTTCAATAAGGCTGGGGGTAAATTTTTTTTAAAGAATAGGAGGAAGGATTTGCCCCATTATAACCCCTGGCACAAGAACTGTCATACAATAGGACAGAATGGAAAGATAAAATAATTGATATAAAGTAATTTTGGATAAAGACAGGATCCAAATGAATGAAAAAGAAAGGAATAGCTGATACAATGTACCCTAACCATTATCTTGTTCTAGAAGAATCACATCAAGGTATTTTTAATACCATATGCCTGTTTTTTTTTAAATCCCAGGTTTAAAAAGTAAATATAAAGAGAAAAAAAGAGAACCAATGAAAAAAACCTAGAACATTTACCTAACTGATTTTGTGATAAGAAAAAACATATCTTTCTAAGAATGAAAGTAAAGAAATTTACAAAGGGAAAAAGTCACTAGATTTACTACATAAACATTTAAAACTTCAGAACATTAAGAACCACAAATATTAAAAGGCAAACAGAGGAAAAATGCTACAACATACAAAACCATACAACAAAAAGCAATAATCTCATCAATGCAAAGTCTTTATACTGACTGATAGGAAAACCACTAAAAATCTCAAAGGGAAAAATGAGTAAAGGAAATGACAATTTACAAAAGAAGAAATTCACACACACACAGATACAAAATCTAGTGAACACTTGAAAACTTACTGAAACTCACTAGCAATTGAAATCAGTAGAGATCATTCTCCATCTTTTGAATTAAGGGAGGGGGGAATATTATCATCCTAATCCCTAGGGCTGGGGGATTCCCAGGTGGCACTAGAGGTAAAGAATCTGCCTGTCAGTGGAGGAAATACAGAGACTTGGGTTCAATCTCTGGGTTTGGAAGATCCCCTGGAATAGGAAATGGCAACCCACTCTAGTGTTCTTGCCTAGAAAATTTAATGAAGTGAGGAGCCTGGCGGGCTACAGTCCATGGGGCCGAAAAGAGTCAGATGCGACTGAACACACACACAGAAACACAAACGCAATACCCCTGTCCAGTTGATTAGCTGTTCAGGCTTCCCCAGCGGCTGAGCGGCGAAGAATCTGCTGGCCAATGCTGGAGACATGGGTTTGATCCCCGGGTCATGAAGGTTCCCTGGAGAAGGAAATGGCAACCCACTCCAGTATTCTTGCCTGGGAAATCCCATGGACAGAGGAGCCTGGCAGGTTACAGCCCATCGGGTTGCAAAGAGTCAGACAAGACTGAGCATCTGAGCACACACAGCACGCTAGGGGCTGCTCTGAAGCGGCCCCTCGGATGCTTCTGGTAGAAGTTTAAACTTCCGAAACATTTTGGAAAACAATTTGAAGAGTTTCCCCCCCACTGCCACACACACACAGTATGTTTATATAATGACCTAGGAATTCTGCTTCCAAAACTTTAATCCAACGAAAAAACCAATCAAAGATGCAGTCAAAGAGTTACACACCAGAGTGCTTTTTGTGACATTTTAATAGAGAAAAACTGAAAACAACCTAAATTTCAGCCAAAATAAAACCATTAGCAAAAGTCTAACTCTGCCATTTGGGGACATACCATGTTTTTTTTGTTTTTTTTTTTGCCATTAAAAAAACATTTCCAAAGGACAGGTTCTGGTTTATCTTGAAGCATGTGCCACCCGGAACCACTTGAAACTTGCCTTGCGAAGTGTGGTCTCTGGGGTTTAATGTAGGGGTTTCCTTTTGGAAGACCCTCCCAGTACACAGCCCTGGCACCTGAGTGAGTGAGTGAGTGAAAGTCACTGAGTCGCTTCTGACTCTTTACAACCCCGTGGGCTGTAGCCTGTCAAGCTCCTCTGTCCATGGAATCCTCCAGGCCAGAATACTGGAGTGGGTAGCCATTCCCTTCTCCAAGGGAATCTTCCCACCCCAGGGATCAAACCCAGGTCTCCCACATTCCAGGCAGATTCTTTACCATCTGAGCCACCAGGGAAGCCCTGAGCTGTCAGCTAAAACCCCAATCTCTCAGCCCCACTTCCACCAAAGGGAATTCCACTGGCCGAGTCAAAAGACACAGCCTAACCTAAACCACAGCTCCAATCCTTGCTCAGAAACACGCAGTGTCTGCTCAAAGCCCATAAAAGGAGATCTAAGAGTCCTCAGTTCCGCGGTCATAGTAAAATGGAGCAGGACACTGTGGTCCTTGCCTCCCCAACCCCCGCCCATGTCCTCTGCCTGCATTTTTTTTTTCTGTGGAAAAATGTTAGTCAAAGAATAAGTTTAATCAGAGAAGTGTGAATATGCAGAAATAAGGGGAAACAGTCAAAGGAGACAAAATAATAATAATGTGCTCATCAAGGATAGTTGGAGATCTTTGCTTCCTTCTCAAAGTCTCCAGATAATTTTCTGAGCCATATCCTGTGAGCTGTCTTGTAGAGATTGAAACCCCCACCAGGTGGAGAAGTTAACTACATGATGACCAGTCTGTAGCCATGACTCAAGCTGCCCTGATTCTGAGAATGTGCCTCCAAGAAATGGCAACAGACGGCCCCTGGAACTAAAGATTAACCGCACCCAATACAACCAGGATGATGCTGGTCCGACCACCGATGACCAGTTTCAAGATGGCCGTCAGAGCCGGCTGTGCTGTTTCTGCATGTGGCCGCTCCCTCCATCTGCAAAAGCTCTTCCCCAGCGACTGTCAGTGGTGGTGGTTGGGGGTGGAAGGGTGCCGACCTCTGGACGGACGTCCACCCTCCCCCGCCCAGTTGCCGGCATCTGAAATAAAGCAAACCTTCCTTTCCACCAGCCCAGCCTGTTCTTTGGCTTTTGAGCAACAAGCAGCCAGACCCTACCTTTCGCTAACAACAGCCTGGACCAGTCTCGCCTCTCCCAGCTGCCCCATCTCACCCGTCCTGCACCCAGGCTTCACAGCCACAGCCACCTGCTGCAACGACGTGTCAACCACCACTCAGTGAGCTCCATGTGTTTAGGAAGACCTCCGTCCCTCTGTATCCCTGGCACCTAGCATCCCCCAGCAGGTGGTCAAAAGCTGATCAACTTTCCTTCATCTTCCTCAGGTCCTGTTCCAATGCTGCTTCCTCAGAGAGCCTTTGATGAGTCCCCTCCCACACTAACCAACAATCAGGAGCCGTCAGGAGGGATACCTGCTACCCTCTGCCCGTCTTGTCTCCAGCAGGCTGCTGGCTCCTTGGCATGAACCCTGCCTGCTTCACACTGAGACCTTCACAAGACTGTGCATACAGCAAGGGCTCAATAAACACTGAGGTTCCTCCTCCACTGGACCTGGGGTGTCTGTAGGGAGCATGGTTTGGGAAGCAGAGACAGGAAAGGGGGATGGGATTTTTTTGTTTTGCAGAAGATGGAGTGAAGGTTAGAGGGTCGCGCTCAGCATCCAGAGAGGAGAGGAGAGCTTGGGGGTGGAACAAGGGCGTCAAGAAGACGATGGCCAGAGAGGGGACGGTGAAGACACCACGGAGCCCAGGACACTGTGTCCATAGGCTGCTCTCCTGCCCGCCAGTGGAGCAATCATTTTAGAGACAAATATGGGTTATTATTCAATCACTCAGTCATGTCCAACTCCTTGTGACTGCATGGGACTGCAGCACGTCAAGCTTCCCGGTCACTCACCACCTCCCTGAGTCTGCTCAAACTCATGTTCACTGCATCAATCAGAAATTATGTCAGCCTGGCAGGTGGCCTTGGGGAAGTCCTGTCCATGTCCAGAGCCTCAGTCTCTCCAATTGTAAGAGTAGGGGTGGATTAAATGGTCACTAAGCCCTTTCAATGCATTATCTTTGGAAGCCCAAAAATGACCCAGAAAGGGAGTGAGAAAGTTAGGGGGATGGAGGATGAGCTGTGTTTGAGCTGAAGCCCCCAGGACACACCGCACACCCCACGATGTCACAATTCCCCTAACCTCGCTCTTTCCTGACCTCCAGGCGGGAGCCAAGCTTCTGCTGTTCCCAGAAATCTTTCTAAACCCCTGGCTTCTGGGCTGTGAGCTGCAGAGCTTTACAGAGCCCAGAGCTCCTGGAAGCGGAGGGACTCCACACTCAGCCTGAGGGCTGTAAGCGGTTATGTCACACCCACCCTTACCTGGCTTTTCAAAAATCTCTAATGATGCTGTGATTAATCAAGGAAAACAAGGCTTCTAACAGGGCTTCCTAGCTCATCCAGACTTGGGTGCATTTCCTCCTAACAAGAACACTTTGTAGTACAATTCTGCAAAAAAAAAAAAAAAAAAAAAACCCTCTGCTATTTTTAGTTTAGTTTTTGGCTTTAGAAAGCTATCCTTCTGAACAGGGAGGTGCCTAATGGAGAGACATGACAAAACTTTGTAAAATTAATCATGGGATCTGAGTGGTGGGCAGACAGGTGTTCATGTATTTTTTCTCCCTATGTTACTGTAAGTCTGAAGTTTTTCACTAAAAATGTTGCTGAACAAGCAGTCCTGCCACTCCAAGGTTGGGAGTCTGAGCCCACCGCTCCACAGCTGTTTTCCTTGAAACTCCCCACAGTGGGGTCTCTCTCCCAGGAGCCTTTCAAGGGCATGGCCTTAACCCTGAGCTGAAAGGTAGGGGGCGGGTAGGGGTGCTGTAGGGGGCGAGGCGCTGCCGGCAGGGGAGAGAGAGTTAGGCGAGGGGCAGGGCGCTGGCAGTGAGGGGTAGGTGGAGGCCACCTGGCTGCTGTTTTTCTCTCCAGAACAGGTGAGGGCCAATATGCAGCTTTTGGCCCCCGAATCCCACGATGGGAGCAAAGTCTAAGAAATAACACAGGGCAAACCCAGCGGAGGGGCGCGCGGACCAGGCCCTGGCCGCCAAAGCCCCAGTTCAGCATCTCAACGAGCCTGGGAGGTGGTTCTCACCCTGTGATGCTCCGGGAGGCAGATTATTTGCTGAAGCCGCACAGTCGCACAGCGCGGCTTTTGAAGGGAGTGCGTGCGCCTCTCCGGCACGCACCCGACGACGCGGGCCCCGGGGAGGCGCAGGAGAAGGGGAGATCAGGTTCGGAGTCGCGGGTTGCGGGGTGGGAGAGGACGCAGCGGCTGCGAGGCCTGCCCTAGGTGCAGAGCGGACGTGTGGAGAAGGCGCCCCTGCCGGGCCGCGGTGCTACCGGCGGGCGTTCAGTGCGCCCCGGGCGCAAAGCGGGCGGGTGAGCGCACGGCGCCAGGGCGCCAGGCCGGGGGCGCGGGGGGCGCTACCTGGGTCGTGGAAGGGCACCAAAGCGTAGTTGGCGATGACCCGGCTGCCGCGGCTCAGGCTGTGCTCCAGAATGCGCGAGGCGCCATCCATCACCTGCATCAGGTCGTCCCACATGGAGCCGGTGACGTCGAAGACGATAGCCAGGGTGGCGCCCCCCGTGGTAAGGGGCAGCGCCGACCTAGTCTCGCCGACCACCGCCGCGGCGGCCGCGGAGACCGCCAGCAGCAGCCGCAGGAGCGGCGCCCGGGGCCTCATGCTGAGCGCGGTTGAGGGGCTGCGGCTGCCGCGGTGGAGGCGCGCGAGTCCTGGGGAGCACGACCGCCCTGGTGCACCCAGTGGCCACCCGACGAGCGCTGCAACCGGCCCTTCTCTCCGTCGCGCCGCGGCCGGTGCGCGCGGGACCTGGGTTTGCGGCGGGGTCCCCCTGCTGGGAGCCTGAGACGGATCCTAGAGCCCACCCCGTTCAGGGTCACGGGCCCGCCTCCTCCGCTCCCCCCCACCGTGACTCAAACTTTCCCGGCCCCACTGCTCCGCCGTCCAGACCCGAGGTTAGAGGAGGACGCAGGGCGGACGGCAGAAGGGAGCTGGGGCCCGGCCAAGGCGGGGAGGGATGGGGACGCGCGGGACCCACTGGACACCTGCGCCTCCCGCCGACCGCGCACCCTGCTGAGGGGGGCAGGAGCAGAGGGGGGACCGCGCGTCCCCTGCACTAGAGGTCTGCCCACGGCCCTAGCTTTTGTGGCTCCCTGCACCCAATCCCCTGAAAACTCTCCGACAGGCAGACACACACACACGCAAACACACACGCACAAAATGCAACTCCCCTTCTTTCCACAGGGATGTGGGCTTCCCAGTTATTGTCTATTAGGACGGTTAATACAGTCAACCCACAGAAGCTGAGCAGCAACTACGTCGCTAAACCTTATCACATAATAACTATTTCCTCAGGGGCTGGGTTCAACCCTAGAGGGAGGCATTCAGTTCAGTTCAGTTCAGTCGCTCAGTCGTGTCCAATTCTTTGCGACCCCATGAATTGCAGCACTCCAGGCAATGGCACCCCACTCCAATACTCTTGCCTGGAAAATCCCATGGATGGAGGAGCCTGGTGGGCTGCAGTCCATGGGATCGTGAAGAGTCGGACTTGACTGAGCGACTTCACTTTCACTTTTCACGTTCACGCACTGGAGAAGGAAATGGCAACCCACTCCAGTGTTCTTGCCTGGAGAATCCCAGGGACAGGGGAGCCTGGTGGGCTGTGGGTCTGAGAGTCAGACACGACCGAAGTGACTTAGCAGCAGCAGTAGCAGCAGCAACAGGCCTCCCTGTCCATCACCAGCTCCTGGAATTCACTCAGACTCACGTCCATCGAGTCAGTGATGCCATCCAGCTATCTCATCCTTTGTCATCCCTGTCTCCTCCTGCCCCCAATCCCTCCCAGCATCAGAGTTTTTCCAACAAGTCAACTCTTGGCATGAGGTGGCCAAAGAACTGGAGTTTCAGCTTTAGCATCATTCTTTCCAAAGAAATCCCAGGGCTGATCTCCTTTAGAATGGACTGGTTGGATCTCCTTGCAGTCCAAGGGACTCTCAAGAGTCTTCTCCAACACCACAGTTCAAAAGCATCAATTCTCCAGTGCTCAGCTTTCTTCACAGTCCAACTCTCACGCCCATACATTAACACAACACATTTTACAGATGAGTAAAGGGAAGCCCAGTCTTTTGCCCCAAAATCACTCAGTTCTCAAATAGCAGAGACTCGACTAGAAGGATCCCCACCCCCCTGGGCTCTGCTGCCTCTGCTAAGAGTTATAAGACACTGTCCATAGGTCATCTGATGACGCCAGGCGGTGGGGCTATCCCTCTGCCCACCAGTCTTGCTGGCTCCCACATGAGGGTTCTGGGACACAGGTGAGATCCTCATGGTGCTGTCTGGGTCCCTGTGGCCATCCTTTCCCAGACGGGGCTTCCTCCCGCCACCTGGGGCAAATCGGGGCCCCACCACTGCTAACCCCTCGCTGTGCTTTCATGGCTTCTTTCTACACTTCTCTCCTGACTGGCCCATGAGCCCTTTGAGGGCAGGAATGCATCTTGGTTCCCCAGATCAGCCTCCCCCACCCTAGTTCCCAGCCTAGTCTCTGGCTCATGGTGGGGACTCACTCAATATCGACTGCATAAATAAAGAAGAGGGACTTCCCAGGTGGCTCAGTAGTAGAGAATCTGTCTGCCAATGCAGGAGATGCAGGCTCCATCCCTGGGTCAGGAAGATCCCCTGGAGAAGGAAACGGCCACCCACTCCAGTATCTTTCCCTGGGAAATCCCACAGACAGAGGACCCTGACGGGCTACAGTCCATGGGGTCATAGAAGAGTCAGACACCACTGCTGCTGCTAAGTCACTTCAGTCGTGTCCAACTCTCAGCAACCCCATGGACTGCAGCCTACCAGGCTCCTCTGTCCAAGGGACTCTCCAGGCAAGAGTACTGGAGTGGGTTGCCGTTGCTTTTTCCAACCTAGCAGCTAAACAATGAAATAAAGGAGAATCCGCTTTCGTGGGCCCGCCTGGTTTGGAGCACCATGGGAGGGAGCCACAGTCCTCTCACTTTTCAGCACCTCCCCTGAGGACATCATGCTCCCAGAACAGGCACAGGCAGCCCCACGGACCTGACGGAAGGTTCTGGTCTGTATGTGGGGCATGGTGGTAGATTTCTCCAGACTCTGCCCTTTTGGAGCCCTCAGCCTGGAAGTAGCCCCCTCCCCTGCTTCTCCTCATAACGTCTCCTTGCCCCCTCCATCTCAGCTCAGACCCCAGCTCTGAGGTTTCTTCAGCACCTTGCTCTGTGACCCCAGAGCTCCCGTCTGACCTCTTGTCCTAGCACTGCCCACCGGTATCAGCAGTGTCATCCCTGCTCCTCCCACCCCTACCGTGAGCTCCGTGGCAGCAGACCCTGTACCTGCACATGCTAGGCACCCAGGGAACGTTTGCCACCTAAATGGGTAAGTGGGTATCAGAGAGGCCCAGTGGCTGGGCGCTGGCTGTGGGGAGGGAAGCGACACATATCCTCAGGGACTCAGTTCTAGACCAGAGCTAGACCAGGAGGACTTAGTTCTAGACCAGGGCTAGACCAGGAGGACTTAGTTCTAGACCAGGGCTAGAACAGGAGGACTTAGTTCTAGACTAGGCTAGACCAGGAGGACTTCCCTGGTGGCTCAGATGGTAAAGCGTCTGCCTGCAATGCGGGAGACCTGGGTTCAATTCCTGCGTTGGGAAGATCCCCTGGAGAAGGAAAAGGCAATCCACTCCAGTACTCTTGCCTGGAAGATCCAATGGACAGAAGAGCCTGATAGGCCCCAGTCCCTGGGGTCGCAAAGAGTCGGACACAACTGAGCAACTTCACTTTCACTTTTCAGGCTAGAACAGGGGCACTCAGTTCTAGACCAGGGCTAGACCAGGAGGACTTAGTTCTAGACTCTTTCATAAGAAGGACGAAGATCTGGGGAAAATGGTCCCTGGGGAGCTACTGGTCTCATGGGATGTGGTGGGAACCAAGAGTCTAGACCCAGGTGACAACAGAACTCGTGGTCAAGCTCATGGGAGGTTGAGTCACACGGGCTCTTTAAATCTCCCTGGGCTAGGCTGTGGCTGGCCCCCGAGTCTGGGCAGGGCTGGGCCAGCTGTTGGAAGGAGAAGAGAGGCTCCAGCTGTGGGAAGGCAAAGGGAGACAGGAGCCAGGAGCCAGGCACAGCTCACAGGCGCTGACGTTCCAGGCCACGTGTAGGGGGACCTTTGGGGACACACACGTCCCGTAGCCATTCACTCCACGTACACCGGCTGAGCCCAGGCTGGGCTTCCGGCACTCTGCTAGGCACTGCTAGGGGAGGGAAGACATACAGATGTGGAAGGCATGACTCCTACCCTGGGGAGAAGAGCCATGTAAACAAATCATTCTGAGTCAATGAGATAAGTGCTAATAGAGGAATGATCGAGAGCTCTGGGAGCTCAGAGGAAGGAGTGGCTGAGCCTAGGGGGTCAGAGGAGGCCACAGGGAGAGCCTGAGAAACCTTCAAGAACAGAAGGGAAGGGCATTCGAGGAGCAGGAACAGCATGTGCAAAGGGCAGGAGAACCCGAGAGACCCACTGCTTGCCCGTGAGACCGGAGAGCGATGGCAGAGAGGACAGAGGCTAGCGATGAAGGGCCTCAGTGTCTCACAAAGGGCACACGTGGGGGTCTCTGCAGAGGCCCTGGGAGCTGTTGAAGACAGCCCTTTGGGAAGCAACCTGCTCCAGTCTGCCTTTCAGAAAGGTCACAGCAGCCCAAGTTCAGAGCGTCTAGCCTGCAGATGCCAAGAAGCTGTAAGCCTTCTCCCCAGAGGAGCTGAGAGCAGACAGGAACCACAGAAAGCAAGATGCTTCTCAGGCAGATTGCCACAACCGTGGGACCATGGATCTGAGTCCCCAGATAGCCCGGTGACCTCGAGCAAGGAGGCCCTTGTCCTCTCTGGCTCTCATTTCCCCATTTGTAGGATTCTTGGAGGGGGAAGGGGACCGACAAGATGACCTCCAGTGGTTCTTGCAGCCCCCCAACATCTAGAACCACTTCCAGGGTCCCTTGGAGACATAGGAAGGAGGCAAGGGAACTTGCCTGCAATCATCATAGCAAAGCCTCTCTCTCCCTTCCCCCTTACCATGGAAAGGAGCCTTTGGCAGGCACCAAGCATCCAGGATGGCCCCACTGAGCCCCTCTGGGTGTTCAACGCCCCCAAGAATGTAACCGTGGTTACCCAAGTGGAAAGGCCTTACTGCACCAAGTGTGAGCACAGAAAGGCCAGAGAAAACTCATCAGTCAGCTTCTCTCCCAATACCTTGACTTTATTGGCCGCCTGGGAGCCCACATTTTTGAACTCAAGATAATCCACATTTTCCCCGTTTCCAGAAGGAGCGGTCTCAGTGGGGTTATTTGTTTCCTAGCATACCACATGTTTGCTATGGAGAGCATCGTGGGTCTGGCCCATCCACTTGAAGAAGGCATGCACTCTCATGGCTCCGCCCACCCCTCTCAGCCCTGGCTTGGGAATCCAGGCCTGTCTACTGTGTCTACATTGGGATCCAAGACCAGCTGAGGGGCTGGATCAAAACCTGGGGCTCTAGACACTTGGCTGGTCCAAGAAAAGTGGCCCCTTCCCCACCCATGGGCCTTCCTTACCCTTCCTCACACCCCGCTGCCTAAATGCATCCTAGTCTCAGCCATATTAGCGCCTCCCTCATTCTCTCGCTCGCTCTCTCTTTTTTTAATGTGGACCATTTTAAAAGTCTTTATTAAATTTGTTACAATATTGCTCCCATTTTATGTTTTTGCTTTTTTTTGGCCAGGAGGCATGTGGGATCTTATCTCCCTGACCAGGGATCAAACCCACACGTTGGAAGGTGACGTCTTAACCTCTGGACTGCTAGGGAAGTCCCAAGCCTCTGTAATTCTAATGCCCACCTCTTACCCTGTCTCACTCCAGTCTTCTCCCTGAGGGAAACTGCTCTTTTCCTCTGAAAGAGTAAAAATACTAACGATGGAGAGTATTTGCCGCATCCTTATTGAGTGCCAGGCAGTCTGTGTCATACCTCTTTAGATCTCCTCCAACAACCACGGAGGTCAATACTTACCCTTCATGTGACAGATGGGGAAACTGAGGCTCCAAGAGGCAAAGTCACCTGTCCAGGTTGGACTCGGCATCCACACCCACCTTTCTCTAATCCCTGTGATCAGCTGCTCCACTCCATGCTACGTCAGAAATGTGGGTGAATGGCTTGTACAGGAGTCCCAACAAGTGGAACTTCTAGAGCTACTGTGGACCCTGGCAGGCAGCCCTTGGACTGAACTCAGACTTATCTTTCAGACTCTCAGCATCTCTGAAATGCGGTAAACTCATCATCCACCATGTCTCACCAAACTGCCTGGGGAAAATGAGAGGAGAGAGAGGAGCAATCTCGTAGATAAGTCTGCCCATCCTTGTGTGATCACACACCCAGGGCTGGAGAGGTAGGAACCATCTCAAAGCCTTGCTGCTCTCTTCTAGAAGAAACTGAAGAATTGAGTGAGGGCCCTGGAGGACAGAACTAGCGAGGGGTTGAAGGAAATGACAAACAAGTCAGGAAGATGGAGCTACTGAGGATAAGGAGGAGGAGCCGGGGAGCCAGAATCATCACAGTGGTGTGCGGGCTCCAGGCAGCCAGGCACTTGAGTGATTTACTGCCGAATCCATCCCTCTGTGGGACCAGCCTCCAAGTCACATGTGCCCTAAGGAATGGTTTGAGATGGTCCCAAGAAATACTGGAGCAGCTTAAGAGTTACAGGAACTGTTACTCATCCCCATGCCTCCAAGACTGAGCAATGAAAGGAGCTAAAGCACAGCCAAGAGCTCCAAGACTTGCTCCCCACCACCCAGACCCGACCAGCATCCCCCAGATGGAGCTCAAGTGTCAGCGAGCCCCTGGTGCTGTCATCGGGGGAAGGAGCCTGCCTCATTGGCAAGGGGTCAGTGCTCACTGTGCTGTATGCTAAGCCTTGTTGTCACTCAGGGCCACCATGTCCCCTTTGTCATTGTCATCAGTGGCTGGGAAGGATATCCAGGATGAACTGAGGTTTCCTGTCAGCCCCTTTTATTCTTTTGTTCTCTCTCTCTCCCCCTAATTAAAAATCCCACTGAACTGCTTTGTGCATTTGGGCAGAAAGNACTGGAGAAGGAAATGGCAACCCACTCCAGTGTTCTTGCCTGGAGAATCCCAGGGACAGGGGAGCCTGGTGGGCTGTGGGTCTGAGAGTCAGACACGACCGAAGTGACTTAGCAGCAGCAGAGGCAGCAGCAACAGGCCTCCCTGTCCATCACCAGCTCCTGGAATTCACTCAGACTCACGTCCATCGAGTCAGTGATGCCATCCAGCTATCTCATCCTTTGTCATCCCTGTCTCCTCCTGCCCCCAATCCCTCCCAGCATCAGAGTTTTTCCAACAAGTCAACTCTTGGCATGAGGTGGCCAAAGAACTGGAGTTTCAGCTTTAGCATCATTCTTTCCAAAGAAATCCCAGGGCTGATCTCCTTTAGAATGGACTGGTTGGATCTCCTTGCAGTCCAAGGGACTCTCAAGAGTCTTCTCCAACACCACAGTTCAAAAGCATCAATTCTCCAGTGCTCAGCTTTCTTCACAGTCCAACTCTCACGCCCATACATTAACACAACACATTTTACAGATGAGTAAAGGGAAGCCCAGTCTTTTGCCCCAAAATCACTCAGTTCTCAAATAGCAGAGACTCGACTAGAAGGATCCCCACCCCCCTGGGCTCTGCTGCCTCTGCTAAGAGTTATAAGACACTGTCCATAGGTCATCTGATGACGCCAGGCGGTGGGGCTATCCCTCTGCCCACCAGTCTTGCTGGCTCCCACATGAGGGTTCTGGGACACAGGTGAGATCCTCATGGTGCTGTCTGGGTCCCTGTGGCCATCCTTTCCCAGACGGGGCTTCCTCCCGCCACCTGGGGCAAATCGGGGCCCCACCACTGCTAACCCCTCGCTGTGCTTTCATGGCTTCTTTCTACACTTCTCTCCTGACTGGCCCATGAGCCCTTTGAGGGCAGGAATGCATCTTGGTTCCCCAGATCAGCCTCCCCCACCCTAGTTCCCAGCCTAGTCTCTGGCTCATGGTGGGGACTCACTCAATATCGACTGCATAAATAAAGAAGAGGGACTTCCCAGGTGGCTCAGTGGTAGAGAATCTGTCTGCCAATGCAGGAGATGCAGGCTCCATCCCTGGGTCAGGAAGATCCCCTGGAGAAGGAAACGGCCACCCACTCCAGTATCTTTCCCTGGGAAATCCCACAGACAGAGGACCCTGACGGGCTACAGTCCATGGGGTCATAGAAGAGTCAGACACCACTGCTGCTGCTAAGTCACTTCAGTCGTGTCCAACTCTCAGCAACCCCATGGACTGCAGCCTACCAGGCTCCTCTGTCCAAGGGACTCTCCAGGCAAGAGTACTGGAGTGGGTTGCCGTTGCTTTTTCCAACCTAGCAGCTAAACAATGAAATAAAGGAGAATCCGCTTTCGTGGGCCCGCCTGGTTTGGAGCACCATGGGAGGGAGCCACAGTCCTCTCACTTTTCAGCACCTCCCCTGAGGACATCATGCTCCCAGAACAGGCACAGGCAGCCCCACGGACCTGACGGAAGGTTCTGGTCTGTATGTGGGGCATGGTGGTAGATTTCTCCAGACTCTGCCCTTTTGGAGCCCTCAGCCTGGAAGTAGCCCCCTCCCCTGCTTCTCCTCATAACGTCTCCTTGCCCCCTTCATCTCAGCTCAGACCCCAGCTCTGAGGTTTCTTCAGCACCTTGCTCTGTGACCCCAGAGCTCCCGTCTGACCTCTTGTCCTAGCACTGCCCACCGGTATCAGCAGTGTCATCCCTGCTCCTCCCACCCCTACCGTGAGCTCCGTGGCAGCAGACCCTGTACCTGCACATGCTAGGCACCCAGGGAACGTTTGCCACCTAAATGGGTAAGTGGGTATCAGAGAGGCCCAGTGGCTGGGCGCTGGCTGTGGGGAGGGAAGCGACACATATCCTCAGGGACTCAGTTCTAGACCAGAGCTAGACCAGGAGGACTTAGTTCTAGACCAGGGCTAGACCAGGAGGACTTAGTTCTAGACCAGGGCTAGAACAGGAGGACTTAGTTCTAGACTAGGCTAGACCAGGAGGACTTCCCTGGTGGCTCAGATGGTAAAGCGTCTGCCTGCAATGCGGGAGACCTGGGTTCAATTCCTGCGTTGGGAAGATCCCCTGGAGAAGGAAAAGGCAATCCACTCCAGTACTCTTGCCTGGAAGATCCAATGGACAGAAGAGCCTGATAGGCCCCAGTCCCTGGGGTCGCAAAGAGTCGGACACAACTGAGCAACTTCACTTTCACTTTTCAGGCTAGAACAGGGGCACTCAGTTCTAGACCAGGGCTAGACCAGGAGGACTTAGTTCTAGACTCTTTCATAAGAAGGACGAAGATCTGGGGAAAATGGTCCCTGGGGAGCTACTGGTCTCATGGGATGTGGTGGGAACCAAGAGTCTAGACCCAGGTGACAACAGAACTCGTGGTCAAGCTCATGGGAGGTTGAGTCACACGGGCTCTTTAAATCTCCCTGGGCTAGGCTGTGGCTGGCCCCCGAGTCTGGGCAGGGCTGGGCCAGCTGTTGGAAGGAGAAGAGAGGCTCCAGCTGTGGGAAGGCAAAGGGAGACAGGAGCCAGGAGCCAGGCACAGCTCACAGGCGCTGACGTTCCAGGCCACGTGTAGGGGGACCTTTGGGGACACACACGTCCCGTAGCCATTCACTCCACGTACACCGGCTGAGCCCAGGCTGGGCTTCCGGCACTCTGCTAGGCACTGCTAGGGGAGGGAAGACATACAGATGTGGAAGGCATGACTCCTACCCTGGGGAGAAGAGCCATGTAAACAAATCATTCTGAGTCAATGAGATAAGTGCTAATAGAGGAATGATCGAGAGCTCTGGGAGCTCAGAGGAAGGAGTGGCTGAGCCTAGGGGGTCAGAGGAGGCCACAGGGAGAGCCTGAGAAACCTTCAAGAACAGAAGGGAAGGGCATTCGAGGAGCAGGAACAGCATGTGCAAAGGGCAGGAGAACCCGAGAGACCCACTGCTTGCCCGTGAGACCGGAGAGCGATGGCAGAGAGGACAGAGGCTAGTGATGAAGGGCCTCAGTGTCTCACAAAGGGCACACGTGGGGGTCTCTGCAGAGGCCCTGGGAGCTGTTGAAGACAGCCCTTTGGGAAGCAACCTGCTCCAGTCTGCCTTTCAGAAAGGTCACAGCAGCCCAAGTTCAGAGCGTCTAGCCTGCAGATGCCAAGAAGCTGTAAGCCTTCTCCCCAGAGGAGCTGAGAGCAGACAGGAACCACAGAAAGCAAGATGCTTCTCAGGCAGATTGCCACAACCGTGGGACCATGGATCTGAGTCCCCAGATAGCCCGGTGACCTCGAGCAAGGAGGCCCTTGTCCTCTCTGGCTCTCATTTCCCCATTTGTAGGATTCTTGGAGGGGGAAGGGGACCGACAAGATGACCTCCAGTGGTTCTTGCAGCCCCCCAACATCTAGAACCACTTCCAGGGTCCCTTGGAGACATAGGAAGGAGGCAAGGGAACTTGCCTGCAATCATCATAGCAAAGCCTCTCTCTCCCTTCCCCCTTACCATGGAAAGGAGCCTTTGGCAGGCACCAAGCATCCAGGATGGCCCCACTGAGCCCCTCTGGGTGTTCAACGCCCCCAAGAATGTAACCGTGGTTACCCAAGTGGAAAGGCCTTACTGCACCAAGTGTGAGCACAGAAAGGCCAGAGAAAACTCATCAGTCAGCTTCTCTCCCAATACCTTGACTTTATTGGCCGCCTGGGAGCCCACATTTTTGAACTCAAGATAATCCACATTTTCCCCGTTTCCAGAAGGAGCGGTCTCAGTGGGGTTATTTGTTTCCTAGCATACCACATGTTTGCTATGGAGAGCATCGTGGGTCTGGCCCATCCACTTGAAGAAGGCATGCACTCTCATGGCTCCGCCCACCCCTCTCAGCCCTGGCTTGGGAATCCAGGCCTGTCTACTGTGTCTACATTGGGATCCAAGACCAGCTGAGGGGCTGGATCAAAACCTGGGGCTCTAGACACTTGGCTGGTCCAAGAAAAGTGGCCCCTTCCCCACCCATGGGCCTTCCTTACCCTTCCTCACACCCCGCTGCCTAAATGCATCCTAGTCTCAGCCATATTAGCGCCTCCCTCATTCTCTCGCTCGCTCTCTCTTTTTTTAATGTGGACCATTTTAAAAGTCTTTATTAAATTTGTTACAATATTGCTCCCATTTTATGTTTTTGCTTTTTTTTGGCCAGGAGGCATGTGGGATCTTATCTCCCTGACCAGGGATCAAACCCACACGTTGGAAGGTGACGTCTTAACCTCTGGACTGCTAGGGAAGTCCCAAGCCTCTGTAATTCTAATGCCCACCTCTTACCCTGTCTCACTCCAGTCTTCTCCCTGAGGGAAACTGCTCTTTTCCTCTGAAAGAGTAAAAATACTAACGATGGAGAGTATTTGCCGCATCCTTATTGAGTGCCAGGCAGTCTGTGTCATACCTCTTTAGATCTCCTCCAACAACCACGGAGGTCAATACTTACCCTTCATGTGACAGATGGGGAAACTGAGGCTCCAAGAGGCAAAGTCACCTGTCCAGGTTGGACTCGGCATCCACACCCACCTTTCTCTAATCCCTGTGATCAGCTGCTCCACTCCATGCTATGTCAGAAATGTGGGTGAATGGCTTGTACAGGAGTCCCAACAAGTGGAACTTCTAGAGCTACTGTGGACCCTGGCAGGCAGCCCTTGGACTGAACTCAGACTTATCTTTCAGACTCTCAGCATCTCTGAAATGCGGTAAACTCATCATCCACCATGTCTCACCAAACTGCCTGGGGAAAATGAGAGGAGAGAGAGGAGCAATCTCGTAGATAAGTCTGCCCATCCTTGTGTGATCACACACCCAGGGCTGGAGAGGTAGGAACCATCTCAAAGCCTTGCTGCTCTCTTCTAGAAGAAACTGAAGAATTGAGTGAGGGCCCTGGAGGACAGAACTAGCGAGGGGTTGAAGGAACTGACAAACAAGTCAGGAAGATGGAGCTACTGAGGATAAGAAGGAGGAGCCGGGGAGCCAGAATCATCACAGTGGTGTGCGGGCTCCAGGCAGCCAGGCACTTGAGTGATTTACTGCCGAATCCATCTCTCTGTGGGACCAGCCTCCAAGTCACATGTGCCCTAAGGAATGGTTTGAGATGGTCCCAAGAAATACTGGAGCAGCTTAAGAGTTACAGGAACTGTTACTCATCCCCATGCCTCCAAGACTGAGCAATGAAAGGAGCTAAAGCACAGCCAAGAGCTCCAAGACTTGCTCCCCACCACCCAGACCCGACCAGCATCCCCCAGATGGAGCTCAAGTGTCAGCGAGCCCCTGGTGCTGTCATCGGGGGAAGGAGCCTGCCTCATTGGCAAGGGGTCAGTGCTCACTGTGCTGTATGCTAAGCCTTGTTGTCACTCAGGGCCACCATGTCCCCTTTGTCATTGTCATCAGTGGCTGGGAAGGATATCCAGGATGAACTGAGGTTTCCTGTCAGCCCCTTTTATTCTTTTGTTCTCTCTCTCTCCCCCTAATTAAAAATCCCACTGAACTGCTTTGTGCATTTGGGCAGAAAGGGTTGGCTTCTTACCCTAAAGTTTCCCCCACTTCTTCCTGGAAAGCTTGGCTTTCACCTTTGACTTCTGGGTTCAGGTGTCTACTCTTCATTCCCCTCTCCAAGTGAAATTCTGATGGGCTAGCTCACTCACGTGGTCCCGGTCCCCCAGACAGTGGTTGAGCTAGGAATGGGAGTTGATGTGATGCTGGCCAGGGGGGTATGAAGGGTATCTTCTGCTAGGGTGTTTTCAGCAGACACATACGAAAGAACAAGGTCACTGTCTGACTTGAAGGCTTATTTGAAAGCAACAGTAGTTAAGACAGAGTGGCATGGGCAAAAAGAAAGATGATGTCCTTCTGGCTGATTCTCTATGACAGAAACTAACACGATATTGTAAACCAATTATCCTCCAAGTTATAAAAAAAAGAAGGGGAATCAGCCGATAGAACAGAAAAGAGAGTCCTGCGATAGATCTGCACATCCATGAGCACCTGATTTTTTTTTCAAACTTTAAACTTCTTGTTTTGTATTGGGGTGTGGCTGATTAACAATGCTGTGGTAGTTTCAGGTGATCAGTGAAGGGACTCAGCCATACGTATACATGTATCTATTCTCCCCCAGTGGAGAAGGCAGTGGCACCCACTCCAGTACTCTTGCCTGGGAAATCCCATGGATGGAGGACCCTGGTAGGCTGCAGTCTATGGGGTTGCTAAGACTCAGACATGACTGAGAGACTTCACTTTCACTTTTCACTTTCATGCTTTGGAGAAGAAAATGGCAACCCACTCTCATCTATGGGGTCACACAGAGTTGGACACGACTGAAGTGACTTAGCAGCAGCAGCAGCATTCTTCCCCAAGCCCAGCAATTGATTTTTGACACAGGTGCCAATGAGAAAGGGAAGTCTTTCTGAGCTAACAGTGTTGAAACAACTAGACATCTGATATCTGTAAAAAAAAAAAAAATTATGGACCTGGATCCCAACCTCACACCATACACAAAAATGAAGTTGAGATGATTAGTAGGTCAAAGTGTAAAAGTTAAACTATAAAACTTCTAGAAAAAGAGACACAAGGAAGAAAGAGACCCTCTTCTTCCACTCAGTGATGTCGTGTCTGCTTAGGCCCCCTGTAACTTTGCAACCTGAAACCATGAGGGAAGCCAGCCTGCAGGGAAGAAAAGAGCAAATAGAAGAGCTCTGCGGAGCTGCCCTAGACGTGCCTCTCCATCATAGGCAATGATGCATTTTCCTTTAGAGTTAAGCCAGCCGCACTGCATTCTCTGTTACTGGCAGCCAAAAGCTCCTCACTGAGACATGCCTGTCCTGAAGCATGNCACTCAGTGATGTCGTGTCTGCTTAGGCCCCCTGTAACTTTGCACCCTGAAACCATGAGGGAAGCCAGCCTGCAGGGAAGAAAAGAGCAAAGAGAAGCGCTCTGCGGAGCTGCCCTAGACGTGCCTCTCCGTCATAGGCAATGATGCATTTTCCTTCAGAGTTAAGCCAGCCGCACTGCATTCTCTGTTACTGGCAGCCAAAAGCTCCTCACTGAGACATGCCTGTCCTGAAGCATGGACATTCACAGCAGCATCATTCACACCAGCCCAGAGGAGAGAACAACCCAAATGTCCATCACAGACAAATGGGTAAGCAAAACATGGCATGTCCTGTGCTTAGTCATGTCCGACTCTGCGACCCCATGGGCTGTAGCCCGCCAGGCTCCTCTGTCCATGGGATTCNTGGACACTCACAGCAGCATCATTCACACCAGCCCAGAGGAGAGAACAACCCAAATGTCCATCACAGACAAATGGGTAAGCAAAACATGGCATGTCCTGTGCTTAGTCATGTCCGACTCTGCGACCCCATGGGCTGTAGCCCGCCAGGCTCCTCTGTCCATGGGATTCTCCAGGCAAGAATACTGGAGTGGGTTGCCATGCCCTCCTCTAAGGGATCTTCCCGGCCTAGGAATAAAACCCAGGTCTCCAGCATTGCAGGCAGATTCTTTACTGTGTGAGCCACCAGGGAAGCCCAAGAATACTGAAGTGGGTAGCCTATCCCTCCTCCAGGGGGAACTTCTCAACACAGAAATCAAACCTGGGTTTCCTGCACCGCGGGTGGATCCTTTAGCCGTTGAGCTACCAGGGAGCCCAAAATATGGCATATTGTTCAACAGTGAGAAGGAAAGGAGTTCTGACACACGCTACAATGTGGATGAACCTCAAAAACATTGCGAAAGACGCCGCACACAAAAGGCCATGTAATGGTATGATTCCGTTTATATGGAACACATCTGTGGAATCGGAAACATCCAGAATGTAAACTAGGGAAATCCATGGTGACAGAAGGCAGACTGGTAGCCCAGGGCTGGGGGTGGGGACCTGGAGGAGCCATTGCTTAGTGGTTAAGGGGGTTTCCTTCTGGGGTGATGAAAATGTTCTGCAACTGGATAGCAGCGATGGTTGTACAACACTATGAATATATGAATTGTCACTGAACTGTGTGCTTTCAAATAACTAACATGGTCAATTTTATGGTATGTATATTTCACCACAATAAAAAGATTTTTTTTTAAGGCAGCACATGGCTATCTGAGGAGGGTGAGTGGAAAAACAGTGTGAGGCATTCTCCAGTGGCTCAGCTGGTAGAGAATCCACCTGCCAATGCAGGAGACACAAGAGATGTAGGTTCGATCCCTGGGTCAGGAAGATCTCCTGGAGAAGGAAATGGTAACCCATTCCAATATTCTTGCCTGGAAAATTGCATGGACAGAGGAGCCTGGCGGGCTACAGTCCATGATGTTGTGAAGAGTCGGACACAATTGAGTGTGCACGCATGCACACACGCAAGGACGCACACCCAAGGATTAGGGGATCTAGGGAGGGCAGCTGGGGCCTTCCTCTGCCTCTGGATAAAGCTGAACTCAACCCCTGGGGGCAGATGATGGATTCACCCACCACCCAGGACCCCTGCTCCCTGAGTCTCCTTTCACTTCCTGCCAATTCAGTTTGCCCTCAAGAGATCTCCAGCAAAAGACCCACAGTGTCAGGAAGACGCTGTCCGTCAAGGAAATAGATTCATCCTAACAACTGAGCTGGGACAGCTGACCTTTGATTAAAGCAAGGAATTGCAAAATAAATCAGATTAAAGATGTTTAAATTAATGGCGCCTGGAACTGCCTCCTAAGAAACCCCACTTGGAAAATCTGAAAGAGAGAAATGATGCTTGCCGGCCCAGACATCAAGTCATGACCTTCTCAGCACGAAGAGGAGCCGCGCGCCAAGCACCAAGATTTATGGGGTGGACTCCACTACAAAAGCCAATCTGGTGACCTCTCATTTGACATTTAGTAGACACAGGCTTACGTTGCAGGAGCAGAAGCTTTGGGAACAAAGTGGTCAGTGGCTGTGGCATGAATGCTCAATATGTACCCTGTGGTGGACATTTGTTTTGAGTTTTGGCCAGCCACAGTATTAAAATACAGTTACCTGATCTCCTGCCTTCCCCTGCAGCTGAAGCACCGGTGCCACAGGCTGGACCCATCAGACACCCTCTGCTGGCCTTCAGGTTCAGAGCCAGGCACGAAAAGGCTGCTGGCTCCTTGCTGGCAGTGGCAGCAAGATCAAGCTCCTGGTGTGGCAGGGGCAGTGGTACTAGCCACAGCCTTTAGCCATCTGACTGGAACCAGAAGGACTTGTTTCCACCTGGTTAGCACCAAGTATGATCCCCTGGCTCATGTGTGAGCACCCAACTACACTGCTGAGATCAGCAAAAGTTCACCTCTGTTGCCTACAATCGACAACAGGGCTCCACTGCTTCTGGAAATGGATTTCAGCAGACGTCCCCCAACAAAGAAGGTCACATGACCCAGGCCGAACTAACGGTATTGTCCCATCTCTCCAGCTAGAGCGATTGGTCTAGAGACGGTCATGTGAGCCAAGGGAAGCCAATCAAAGTACTTTTCTGGGGCTGGTCTAGAGATGGGCATGTGACCCAAGTGCAGCCAATCAACATCCTTCCCTGGGATGTTTCTGCTGGGGAAGAATCTTGCTTCTGGGTTGACAGGGCTCAAGGCTGTGAGTAGGAGGGACACCAGCAGTCATGTTCTGCACTTCCAGGTGGGGAGAGATCACCTGTAGTGGGAGAGAGAAGCCAGGAGAGACAAGAAGCAGAAAGAGGAAGAGAAGGAAGCGTATCACCCTTTGAGTCCTTGCTCCCCACCACCTACTTTCTGTGGTGTGATCATAGGAATTGATAAGTTCTCTTTTCTTGTTTAGGCTCGTTTGGGCTGGGCTTCCGCCATTTATAACAAAAGTCTGAAATACTGAAGGCGGAGAAATGTTGCTTTATTCAGGAGATGGCTTCATGGGCTTGTCTTTCTCTTGAGATGGCAGCTGACTTATCGTTAAAAGGAGCGAAATACCTGAGCACTGAAGCGTCTTTGGCAGACCTGGCTAGTGTTAGTCAGCAAACAGGTTTTAAGCATCTTGCTAATGTCAGGTCCTGGCCTAGGTGCTTTCACTCTATGTGAAATGAACCGGCATTCAGCAAGCACTCAATAATTGTTGGGTACCACAAGCTATTATTATCATTGGTTCTAATTCTCCGCTTCCCGTTTACAATTCAGAGAGCTGGCGGAGAGGGATGGGAGGAGGTGGGTTCAGGATTTGGGATAGGTAGTTTCCCCTCTTTTTTCCTCAAACATTTCTAATTAAGGCCCTCCCCCAAACCAAGTGATTCCTCCCAGTTCTGTGAACTTGACAAAGGAGAAAACATATTTTTTGATGTAACCAGACAACTGTGCACTGAGGGAGTTGATGACCTGCTTTTGGAGGAAGTGATCCACTTTAAATACAGTACTTTCAAAATTAAGGAGTTCTCTGAATTCCAACGTGTAACCTTCTTGCCAAGTCTCCCCTGCTGGCGTAGGGAGCATAGTTCTGTGCCTTCTGGGCCTGGAAAGAAAGAAACCCTACTCTCCCAAACTCCTGTAGGGTGTCCCCTAAATTAACGCCTTGAATGACAGCTTGGCCTCTGACTGACCTTCAGGTCCAGCTTAGCAAGGTGTCATAGCCCGAAGAAATACAAGTGTGACTCAGAGGCATCAAGAGTCAAGTCAGTCTTTACTGAAGGCTCTTGGAATATTGGCAGAAGGGGAATTTCACCTCCTGACATCTTGCCTAACTCTCTAAAAGTCTGCTTTCAACACATCTCCCCTGAAGTCATTTCACCCTCCCAGCTGCACCTCTAAATTTCTCCTCTCCACACCCTTCCACATCGAGTATTTTCTCCTTCATAGCAATGAACTCTTTTTAAAACAACTTAATTTAGCCCCTTTGACTTATCTCAACTTTTCTACCCATTACCTTTAATCAGCCCAGAGTCTCAGAGAAAACAGCAGAAATGTTCCTTAGGAGGTCACGGGGGAAAGGAAGTGAAGACCCAGACTCTTTCAAGTTCCCTCCTCAAACATGTCATGAGAGGAGTTCCTTGGTGGCCCAGTGGTTAAGAATGCACCTGCCGAAGCAGGGGACAGAGCTGTGACCCCTGGTCTGGGGAGATTCCACATGCCATGGGCAACTAAGCCTTTGTGCCACAGCTGCTGAGCCCACACACCCTAGGGCCTGTGCTCTACAACAAGAGAAGCCTGTGCACCGCAGCCGGGGAGCGATCCCTGCCCCCTGCACCCAGGCCCAGTGCCACTATGAGTCATAGATTGTCTAAATGTCATGAGAGATGAAAAGTAAGATTTTAGGCATATATGTGTTTGGATGTCCATAGGTGACATCTGAAACTCAGCTGTTAGCCATGAGCTCCCCTTTAGGAAGCAGGGGGCCTGTCTGCCTCCCAAGACAGTGCGATGAACAGACCAACGCAGCCAAGAGGACTCAGTGTCCTGATGACCAAGGCGCCTTGTCCCTCAACTGTGTCCCCTCTTTGAACAAATCCTCCATGTGGTCACTCAGCATATCTCAGTAATCCATAGAACCAGCAAGGATATGGAAAAATTGAACATCATCAACAACCACCTGGATCTAATTGACATTTACAGAACACTCCACCCAACAACATCGGAACACACTGTCATTTTTATTGCAATTCGGACAGTCACCAAGAGAGACCAGATCCTGGGTCATAACAAACCTGAAAATATATAAAGTATGTTCTCTGACCATAGTGGAATTAAACTAGAAACCAATCAGAAAAATGAAAAGACTATGTACCAGAATATTTGGGATGCAGGTAAAGAAGTGTTTAGGAGAAAGTTTATAGCATTAAATGTTCATATTGGGGAAAAAAACATCTCAGATCAATAATCTGGGCTTCCATCTTAAGAAACTAGAAAAAGCTTAAGATAAATCTAAAGCATAAGGAGAGAAACAAAGATAAGAGCTGACATCAGTAAAGCTGAAATCAAAAAAATGATAGAGATAATCAGTGAAACCGAAGGCTGTTTCTTGGAAAAGATCAATAAAACTAGTAAACTGCAAGCAAAACTGACAGAAAAAAAATCATCAATATCAGGAATGAGAGATAAGAGATCACCACAGGCACACAGATATTAAAAGAATAACAAGTAATAGAACAATTCTGTGCACATAAGCCAAATAATTTAGATGAAATGGACAAATTCCTCAAAAAAAAAGTTCTTACAAAATCTCACTCCCAGGTTGAAACAGATAACCTGACTCATCCTATAACTAATAAAGAAACTGAATTTATAATTTAAAACCCTTCCAAAAAGGAAGCCTCCTTGTCCAGATAATTTACTGGTAAATCATACCAAATATTCAAAGGAATTCTCCCCAATAAAAGAGAAAGGAACGCTTTGTAACTCTTTTTATGACACCACCTGGTAGCCAAACTGGATAAAGACAATCAAAGACCAGTATTTCTCATGGGCAGAGATGCAAAACTCCTCAACAAACTATCAGCAAATTCAGAAATACATAAAAAGAAAAATATTCCAAGATCAAGCTGGGTTTATCCCAGGAATGTAAGACTAGTTCAGTGTTCAAAAGCAATCAGAGTAACCCACCATATGGTCAGCCTGAAAAAGAAAAGCCACATGACTGTATCAATTGATTCAGAGAAAGAATTTGAGAAAATGTGGTATCCATTCTTGAAAAAGCTCTCAGCAATAGAAACGGAAATAAATTGACCCACCCTGATAAAAGGAATCTACAAGAAAAGAAAAACCTACAGTTAACATCAGAGTTACTGCTAAGAGACTGAATATCCTCCCCCTCTGATTGGGAGCAAGAAAACAGTGCCACCTCACCACGTTTTATCAACATCATGTTAGAAGTCCTCGTCAGCATAATAAGACAAGAAAAGTGGGAGAGGGGGCTGGCTATAGACTGGAAAGCAAGAAATAAAACTGTTCTTCCTTTGAGATGACATGATTGTCAGAATAGAAAATTCCGATGAATTTTTAAATCCCTACTCCCAACCCCCCAAATCCCAGAACTAAGAAGTGAGTTTACCTAGGTGGCAGGGTCAAGATCAACACAAAAAAATTCATCTTATTTGTATATACTAGTAATGAACAATTGGACATTAAAAAATTTTAATGCTATTTTACAATAGTGCCTCAAAATGACATAATTAGATATAAATCTGACAAAACAGCTATAGGATCCATACACTGAAAACTACAAAGTGTGGATGAAAGGAAGCAAAGAAAATCTAAAGACATGAAAAGATGGGGGCTTCCCTGGTGATCGAGTGATTTAGGATCTGCCTTGCAATGCAAGGGATGCTGGTGTGATCCCTGGTCCAGGAAGACCCCACATGCTGCAGAGCTACTAAGCCCGTGTGCCTAGAGCCGGTGCCCCACAACAGAGGAAGGCCCTGCAATGAGAAGCCCACACACCACAAACCGAGAAGCCCTGCTCTCTGCAACCAGAGAAAGCCCGTGCAGCAGTGAAGACCCAGCACAGTCAAAAATAAATAAATGTTTAAAAAAATAAATGAAAAGACAGATTGTGTTTCTGGATTAGAAGACTCAGTATAGCCATGATGTCAGTTCTGCACAAATTGATCTGTAAACTTAATGCAGTTCCAACACAAATCCTAGCAGTCTCTAAGACAGAAACAAACCAATTTTAAAATTTATACTGAAAGACAAGGAAGTAAGAGCCAAAACTGTTTTGAAAAAGAAGGCTACCATGGAAAGACTCATGATGGTCAATTCTGAGACCTGCTACACAGAAGTTATCGATCAGGTCAGCGTGGTGCTGGGAAAGGAATAGCTGCACACATCAGTGGAGCCGGACAGAGGGTCCAGATACAGGCACACATAGTCATGGCCACTTGGTTTTTGACAAGGGTGAAAAGGCAGGTCAATGGACGGTCTAGGAACAATTGGATCAGTTCAGTTCAGTTCAGTCACTCAGTCGTGTCCGACTCTTTGCGACCCCATGAATCGCAGCACACCAGGCCTCCCTGTCCATCACCAACTCCCAGAGTTTACTCAGATTCGCGTCCATCGAGTCCGTGATGCCATCCAGCTGTCTCATCCTCGGTCGTCCCCTTCTCCTCCTGACCCCAATCCCTCCCAGCATCAGAGTCCTTTCCAGTGAGTCAACGCTCCGCATGAGGTGGCCAAAGTACTGGAGTTTCAGCTTTAGCATCATTCCTTCCAAAGAAATCCCAGGGCTGATCTCCTTCAGAATGGACTGGTTGGATCTCCTTGCAGTCCAAGCGACTCTCAAGAGTCTTCTCCAACACCACAGTTCAAAAGCATCAATTCTTTGGTGCTCAGCCAACTGGATATCCATATGCAAAAACTCGACAAATCCTTGACCTAAACTTCACACTTTATACAGAAGTTAACTCAAATGAGTTGTACATCTAAACATAAAAAAAAACATAAAACTATAAAACTTAAAAAAATATAGAGAAGATAATACATTCATGATCTGGGGCTTCTTCTGTGTTGAAGAAAACACAGACAGATGGAAAGATACTCCGTGTTCCTGGACGGGAAGAATCAATATTGTCAAAATGACTACATTACCCAAGACAATCAACAGACGATTCAATGCAGTCCCTATCAAATTACCAATGGCATTTTTTTTTTTACAGAACTAGAACAAAAAAATCTTAAAATTTGGCAAAGCCATAGTCATCAAGACAGTATGGTTGGTCATGGCACAAAAACAGAAATATAGATTAATGTAACAGGATAGAAGGCCCAGAAATATACCCAAGCACCTCTGGTCAATTAATCTGCAACAAAGGAAGCAAAATTATACAATGGTGGAAAGACAGTCTCTTCAACAAATGGTGCTGGGAATACGAAACAGCTACATATAAAAAAAATTAGATCATTTTTCAACACCACACACACAAAAATAAGCTCAAAATGGATTACAGACCTAAATAGAAGACCAGATACTATAGAACTTCTAGAGTAAAACATAGGCGGAGCACACTCTGACATAAACTGCTGCAGTATCTTTTTCAATCCGTCTCCCAGAGTAATGGAAATAAAAACAAAAATAAACAAATGGGGGCCTAATTAAACTCAAAAGCTTTTGCACAGCAAAGGAGATCATAAACAAAACGAAAAGACAACCCACAGATAGAAAGAAAATATTTATAGATGATGTGACTGACAAGGGATTAGTCTCCAAAATCTACAAACAGCTCATGAAGCTTAATATCATCAAAATAAACAATTCAATCAAAAAATGGGCAGAAGACCTAAATAGACATTTCTCCAAAGAAAACATACAGATGGCCAAGAGGCACACGAGAAGACATGCGCCGCCCCTGACTATGATAGAAGTGCAAATCAAAGCTGCGATGAGACACCACCTCACAGCAGCCAGGGTGGCTTCGAACAGAATGGGGCTTCCTTAAAAACTAAAGTGAGTTACTTAGGATCCCATAAAGCATTCAATTGTGGTGCTGGAGAAGACTCTCGAGTGTCTTGGACAACAAGAAAATCAAACCAGTCATTCCTAAAGGAAATCAACCTTGAATATTCATTGGAAGGACTAATGTTGAAGCTGAAGAAAAGATCCTGATACTGGGAAGAGACATTGATGCTGGGAAAGATTGAAGGCAGGAAAAGGGGACAGCAGAGGGTGAGATGGTTGGATGGCATCATTGGCACAATAGACATGGGTCTGAGCAAACTCCAGGAGATAGTGAAGGACAGGGAAGCCTGGCATGCTGCAGTCCATGGGGTCACAAGGAGTCAGACATGACTCAGCAACCGAAAAACTGTTCCTATAATCCCACTTCTGGACATATATCCAGAGGGGGAAAATATGCCTGAAAGGATACATACATCCCCGTGTTCATGCAGCACTGCTTACAATAGCCAAGACAGAGGAGCAACCTAAATGTCCATAGTCAGAAGAATGGATACAGAAGATATGTTGCCGGGGCCAGCACGAGGAGTCCCGCCCATGGCAAAGGTCATGAGGTTAAGGGGCCTACCAGAGTCTGCCTGCTTCACTGTGTCATGCTTTTCACCTACTCTTCTGACATTAACAGGGAGCTATCCCCCCACCACCTTTTTCTGGAAAAAGTTAATTTAGAGCTTTTAGGTAATAAATCTCCTGGGCATAATAAGAGTGTTTCAACCCAAAAACCCCTCTGATGGCTTTCTAGCCTGCCTGCCGGACTCTTAGAGCTGCGCGTGTGATTGTTTGCAGCCTCCCAACCCCACAGGAAGCTTAAAACATCCTAGGAATGTAGGGGCTTCCGAGGAGTCAAAATCATTAGAATAGGACTGATTAAGGGTTTCATTTGTTGAGCCAATACTTGCTGCCAAGTTTTCATATCTTTTATTTGTAGATATAATTGGTATATAGAAAAAACAGGTAGTAGCCCTGGCATTAGCAACATTAGATCTTTGAGTTAAGTACTTTCTTTGTTATAACCCACTGCACCTTTGTTCTACAGGAATGTAACTTTTTATTTAGTACTTTGAGGGTGATGCAGATTAAGAAAAAAACACTTCAAGGGAAAATGGGTTTTCTGGTTGATAGAGATTTATCTAGGAAAAGAGCCATAAAAATGTTAACAGGCCCCCTGGCCAGAAGATGACGTAAAACCACCTGAGACCTTTTGTATATGGGAAGGTATGCAAAAAGAAAGCCTGGTCTCAATAAGGGTCAGGACTGCTGCCCCTGCATAACTCTGCATATTCCATTATTTCTTTATGTACAACTTGGGGTATATAAGCTGCTTTTGAAAATAAAGTTGTGGGTCTGGCACCGATGCTTGGCTCCCACATGTGGTTCTTTTCTCCCTTTTCTGGCTGAATTCCCGTCTGGAACTTGGAGGCTCATGGTGTCTACTTATTTGCCCTGGCTTCTAAGACCCACGCGAGAGGGAGCCCAAGGCAGGGCACCCTCCACTATTCAAGCGGGCGCCGGTGGCCTACGTAGATGGTGCAAGTTCCTTGTCTTGGAACTTTATTGGTCTGCATAAACCAAGTTATTCAGCATCTTTTCTCCACTGATTTTCCTACTACATTATTCTTTCCTAATCTCTCTTTATATCTCTGAGTAAATAAGTCTTTCCTCGCCGACTCTGTCCCCGCTTCAAATTCCCTGGATCCACCGGGGCTGGACCCCAGCAATACATTATAAATATATAATGAAATAATGCTCAGCCTTTAAAAAGAATGATCTAATGTCATTTACAACAGCATGGATGGGCCTAGAGATTGTCATCCTGAGTGAAGTGAGTCAGACAGAGAGAAATATTGTATGATGTTGCTTACATGCAGAATCTAGAAAAGAAGCTATGCAAATTAACTTATTTGCAAAATAGAAACAGACCTCCATACTTAGAGAATGAACTCACGGTTACTAGTGGGGAGATGTGGAGGGAAGGGATAGTTACGGAGTTTGGGGTGGACATGTACACACTGCTGTGTTTAAAACAGATAACCAACAAGGACTACTGCCGGGCACAGGGAACTCTGCTCAGTGTTATGTGGCAGTCTGGATGGGAGGGGAGTTTGGGGGAGAATGGATACATGTGTATATATGGCTGAGTCCCTCCGCTGTTCACCTGAAACTATCACAGCATTGTTAATTGGATATACTCCAATACAAAATAAGTGTTAGTAGCTCAGTCGTGTCTGACTCTGCAATCCCATGGACTGTAGCCCACCAGCCTCTTTTGTCCATGGAATTTTCCAGGCAAGAATACTGGAGTGGGTTGCCATTCCCTTCTCCAGGGGATCTTCCCAACCCAGGGATCGAACCCGGGTCTCCTACACTGCAGGCAGGTAATTTACTGTCTGAGTTTCCAGGGAAACCCGCTTTTTATATAAAATTAAAAGTTTCTAAGAAATCAAAATTGTTCAATCTGTGAAAGACAATTAAGAGAATGAAAAGACAGGAACTTCCCTGGTGGTCTGGTGGTTAAGAATCTGTCTTGCGATGCAGAGTATGCGAGTTCCATCCCAGGTCTGGGAGCTAAGATCCCACCTGTTACAGAACAACTAAGCCCACATCAAGCTAGAGAGTCCAAATGCGTAATGAAAAGTTCCACATGACACAATGAAGATCCCACATGCTGCAACTAAGATCCAGGGCAGCCAAATGAATAAATTTGTTTCTGAATGATAGAGGATGAGAGGACAAGCTACAGACTTGGAGAAAGCATTGGCCAATTGCATGTCCATCAAAGGACTGATATCCAGAATGTATAGAGAGCTATCAGGGGGTATAGCTTGGGCATAGAACATTTGACTGCAGAATGTATAAAGAACTCTCACAACTCAGCAGTAAATAAACAAACAACCCCAAGAGGGCATATGAAAGGCATATGTTCAATACGTTCAATATCATTAGACATCAGGGAAAGGCACGTTAAAGCTATTGTGAGATGAACTACACACCTACTAGTGTGTGCACGCTCAGTCCTGTCCGACTCTGCAACCCCATGGACTGTACCCACCAGGCTCCTCTGTCCATGGGATTTCCCAGGCAAGAGTACTGGAGTGGGTTGCTATTTCCTTCTCCAGAGGATCTTCCCAACCCAGGGGTCGAACACGTGTCTCTTGTGTATCCTGCATTGAAGGTGGATTCTTTACCAACTGCCATTTGGGAAGTCCAGTAGAACAGCAAGACTTAAAAAAAAAAAAAGAAATCAACAACACTAAATGCTAGTGAGAATGTGGAGGGACTGGAACTCTCATTCACTGCAGGTGGAAAAGCAAAATGGCGCAGGCACTCCAGAAAACAGTGTGAGGGACTAGCTGCCGATAGAGACCACCAGACGGAGTTCAGAAAGAAAAGGTTTATTGACAATTTCGGATCCGGGCCCGCACCAGGCCAATCGAAGGTGGGGAGCCCCGAACGCCCGCTTTGGGAGTCTTTTATCCCATTGTGCAGGGTGGTGGAGTGGAGCTAGGTTTGTTATGCTCTGAGTCCAAGTACCCAAATAGACTGAGAGAACAAGTCCACCAAAGTACTGCAAAAGCAAGAAGGGAGTTTATTGATTGCTAACTCGAGTTAGGGCTCCCCTGCCCCCTCCAACTCAGTGGAGTAAGGCAAGAGGGCCCCGAGCCCTGAATTACAGCAGTATTTATAAACTTAGAACAAAGAAAGGGAGTTGGTAAGGGCGGATTGGTTGCAAGGGTCTCTTGGCACCTACTAATTGGCTAGATTCCCACACGCGCAGGCTTTCTTAGGGGCTTTTTCCTATTGGTCAAGGTACGCTGTCCGTGGGAGTTCCCAGGGCCTCAGCTTTCCTAGAGACCTAGCCTGCCCCTTAGAGCCTGTCCTGGCTCCAGTTAGGCCCTAACATTCCCCCCTGTCTTCAGCTACATAGAGGAATCTTCCTCTATGTCCCTAGGCAAGGAGTGGTATTGTTGCCTCAACACAAATAGTTGTACTGAGTGAACCCGTTCTTTAATGAAGATCACCAGCTTATTAATAATGTAGGGCCCAAAGGTGAGGAGTATNGACTATAGCCTACCAGGTTCCTCCATCCATGGGACTTTCCAGGCAAGAATACTGGAGTGGGTTGCCATTTCCTTCTCCAGGAGATCTTCCCGACCCAGGAATTGAACCCAGGTCTCCTGCATTGTAGGCAGACTCTTTACCATCTGAGCTACCAGGGAAGTCCAAGGAAGGAAGGACCCAGCTTGGACTAATTGTACGTTTTGACCTATGAATTTTTCTTGTTGCTGTTTAGTCGCTCAGTCTTGTCTGACTCTTTGAGACTCCATGGACTGTAGCTTTCCAGGCTCCTCTGTTCATGGGATTTTCCATGCAGGAATACTGGAGTGGGTTGCCATTTCCTTCTCCAGGGAGTCTTCTGGACCCAGGGCTGAAACCAGTGTCTCTTGCATCTCTTACATTGGCAGGCAGATTCTTTACCACTGTGGCCTCCTGGGAAGCCCTCTAAGTATGAATAAGCAAAGTCCCTAGTGCATTCATTCACACATTCACAACCTCTCTCTCTTACACACACACACACACACACACACACACACACACACACACACACGCATGCACGCACGCACTCATGCTTTGGTTACCACAGCACAATCTCCATGTGTACCCTGTAATGGCAGCTTACATCAAGACCAAAGCTNTGAGGGTGTGATTCCAAGGGATTAGCAGAAAGGAATGTGTTTGGTTTCTGTTTGTTTGGTCACACCGCAGCTTGCGGGAGTCTTAGTTCCCTGACCAGGGATTGAACCTGTGCCTCCCGCAGCGGAAGTGTGGAGTCCTAACTACTGGACTGTCAGGAAATTTGCATAAAGGAGTTTTTTCAGGGATAGAACTGTTTTGGATCCTGGTGGCAGCCGTGGTTACACAAATTATACATGTGCTCTGGGAAAGACTGAAGGCAGGAGGAGAAGGGGATAACAGAACGAGAGGGTTGGATGGCATCACTGATTCAATAGACAGGAGTGTNAGTTTTTTCAGGGATAGAACTGTTTTGGATCCTGGTGGCAGCCGTGGTTACACAAATTATACATGTGCTCTGGGAAAGACTGAAGGCAGGAGGAGAAGGGGATAACAGAACGAGAGGGTTGGATGGCATCACTGATTCAATAGACAGGAGTGTGAGCAAGCTCCAGGAGTTGGTGAAGGACAGGGAAGCCTGGCGTGCCGCAGTCCATGGGGTCGCAAAGAGTCGGATGTGACTGAGAGACTGAATAACAATAAGACAATGAACAGAAATGTACACCAAAAAATAATGTCAATGTTACTGCATTTCAATCCCCAAAACTAAATTTAAAAATACAGAAGCCTCAGAAAGTTAATGCAGATGAGTAAGGGCTATTGATATATAGTTACAAATAGAACTTTAAATGGTGTTTTAAATAAAAATATGATTCAAAACAGACATGCTCATTACAGAAAATTAGAAAAATGGAAGACACAGTGAAGTTTTAAACACTCCCTAAACCAGGTTCCCAGCAGGAAGCACTGTTGTCATCTTGATGAATGCAACCGCAGACCTCTGTCTATGCCTGCGTCTCAGTCCGNATTGATATATAGTTACAAATAGAACTTTAAATGGTGTTTTAAATAAAAATATGATTCAAAACAGACATGCTCATTACAGAAGATTAGAAAAATGGAAGACACAATGAAGTTTTAAACACTCGCTAAACCAGTTTCCCAGGAGGAAGCACTGTTGTTATCTTGATGAATGCAACCGCAGACCTCTGTCTATGCCTGCGTCTCAGTCCATTTGGGCTGCTGTAACAAAGACAGCATAAACTTACAGTTCCGGACTCTGGAAAGTCCAGGATCGTGGCACCAGGGGATTTCGGTGTCTGGTGAGGGCCGCTTTCTGGTTCAAGGACAGCCTTCTCTCTGTGTCTTCACGAGGCTGAAGGGGCAAGGAAGCCCTCACTTCAGTTCTTCATCACCCCTAGGACTACAGCCCACCAGGCTTCTCTGTCCAAGGGATTTTCCAGGCAAGGATGCTAGAGTGGGTTGCCGTTTCCTTCTCCAGGGAATCTTCCAGTCCCAGGGACTGAACCTCACTTCAGCCGTGTCCGACTCTGTGCGACCCTATAGATGGCAGCCCACCAGGCTTCCCCGCCCCTGGTACACAGATGCAAATCCCATTCATGAGGGCTCCACCCTCACGGCCTAATCCCCTCCCAGAGGCCCCACCTCCTAAAGGGGCCTAATCCTTGAGGGTTAGCATTTCAACATACGAATTGTAGGGGACACAGACTTTCATTCGATAGCACATTGGGGTTTTTTGGGGGGATGTTTAAATATTTGCTTTATTTCTTATTTATTTATCTGGCCGCTCTGGGTCTTAAGTGCAACATGAGGGATCTAATTCCCTGGCCAGGAATCAAACCTGGGCCCCCGCACCGGGAGCTCACTGTCTTAGCCGCTGAATCACCAGGGAAGTCCCCACATTGTTTTAACAACAATTACATGATTCTGTATCTATAGTTTTAGGTGGTTTTTTTTCACTGACAATACGTCATTAAAGGGTCTTCTACCATCTGATTTTTAGTGACTGCTTAGAAATCTATTGGACCATGAGTATACCATAACCTAGTTAGCCAGTGCCCTATAAGTAGACACATATGTTGTATCCTGTCTTTAATACTCCATACGTGAAGGCCAACTTTTCAAAATGATGAAAATCCTCGTTTCATGGGCAACTTCATTAGCAAGGGAATCGGCAGGATGAAAAAGATTGGAGGTGTTTATAGCTGCTGAAAGAAAGAATGTGGATATAGATAGCTGAATTAGATACAGCCATATCCCAAAGACACAGGGATCATCTTTGAGGTTATTTTCTAAATGACAGAAAAGAAAACCTATGTACTTTATCAGCTGTCTACAAATTAGCCTCTAACTTCACAGAGCTGTAAAAATGTCTGACCCTTGATTGAAGTCAAAGGAAATTACAACTCCTGAGAGAATTAGTTGACCCTCGGGTGGGCTTGTTAGAAAATGCCCTTCCATGACATTAAAAGGATGCCCCACCCTCTTTTGCCTTATTTCCATTTTTAAAATTGTTTTTCTCAACACAAGGCAACTGTAATAATTTCTATTATTTTTACTCACATTGAGTGAGCACACTGTAGCTGAATTTTTACAAAATTTTCAATGGACAGTTTTCCACACGTAGGTTTCTGAGTCGAAGAGAGTATGTACTTATGGTTTCTGATACATATAAGTAAATTGTCTGATATATCCTTCCATCTGCAGTGGAAGGAAGTCTTTACTCTCCTCTGTCCTCCCCGATATTGAAAGTTATTCTTAAAATCTGTACAAATATGGTAGATGAAAATGTATCAGACTTATTTTTATCTATACTTCTTGACTTACTAATAAAGTTGAACATTTTCAATATGCGTATTGGCCAGGAAAATAGTGTTTTTAAGAAAATATAACTTTAGACTTCCCTGTGGTTCAGCGGTTAAGACCCTGTGATCCCAGTGCAGAGGGCCAGGGTTCAATCCCTGGTCAGGGAACTAGATCCTCCATGCTGCAACTAAGACTTGGTGCAGTTAGATAAATATTTTTTTTAAGAGAAAATACAACTTAAAAATCCAATTATAATGTTAATATCCTTTTACTCAGCCTCACTGCGCCTCTATTTTCTCATCAGTAAAAGGGTGATAGTAATGCTGACCTCCAAGTCTGTTGCCGTCAGGTGCCTAGAATCATCTCCCCATCCTTGCCCTCAAATTCTTAACTCACAGTTGTTTTCTGGGGCGTTTGAAATTAAGACAGAGACTAAAGCACAAGTGAGCCGGGACCCCCAGCACACTGCAGAGAGAAAGTTTCACCTTTCGATCTTTAGAATCCTTAGGCCCCGAAGGTAAAGTCCCTGGACAGGACTTTAGCCTCTGGTTCTTGGAGTTCATGTTAACAAAGGCCCTTCTGACCACAGTGAAGCTTCCTATGGAGGCCTGCCTGGAGGAGGAATGGCAGTGAAGATCATTTGTTGAGTGTTTTCTTTCTTTTTTTCTTCCAGTTTTATTGAGGTGTAATTGACACCTCAATAAAGGTTTAAGGTGACAGCTTCATGATTTGACCCACATGCATCCTGAAATGATGGCCACAGTAAGTTCAGCGAACATCCATCATCTCATACAGATACAAAAGTAAAGAGTGTTGGGAGAATTTCCAGTTGCCCAGTGGTTAAGGCTCTGCCTTTCACTGTAAAGGACGCAGGTTCGATCCCTGGTCGAGGAACTAAGATCCCACATGCCACAGGGCAGCTAAGTCCCAGGACCACGACTAGAGAAAGCCCATGTGTCCCAACTACCGAGCCCACATGCTCTGGAGCCCATATGCCATGGACAAGCCCATGTGCACCCCTATTAGAGAAAGCCCACAGGCTGTAAGGAAGACCCGGGGCAGCCAAAATAAAATAAAATAATAAGAAAGAAAGGATGTTGGGTGTTTTCCACGTGCAAAGTTTCTGCACATCATCCATGTAGGTCTCACACTGACAGATCCCAGGAGCCACTTGGAGGCTCTGTCCTTCGTCAAACCCACACTGGAGTGGAGTTTCCTTCCCTCCCAGGGATCTCTGTGGGCTTGAAGTGAAGTGAAGTCACTCAGTCGTGTCCCACTCTTTGCGACCCCCATAGACTGTAGCCCACCAGGATCCTCCATCCATGGAATTTTCCAGGCAAGGGTATTGGAGTGGGTTGCCATTTCCTTCTCCAAGGGATCTCCCCGACCCAGGGATCAAACCCAGGTCTCCCACATTGTAGGCAGACGCTTTACTGTCTGAGCCACCAGGGAAGCCCTCTATGGGCTTGGTGAACCCCATCTCGAAGCTTAGGGAGCACTTAAAAAGGAAGGATGTCCTGATACCTGCTACAGCGTGGATGAACCTCAGGAACATCATGCTGAACGGAAGGAGCCAGACACAAAGGAACCACTATTGCATGATTCCATTTATGTGAGACATTCAGAAGAGGCAAATCCATGGAGCCAGAAGGCAGGCTGGTGGCTGCCAAGGACTGGGGACTGGGGACAAAGACAATGACTGCGTAACAGGGAGAGGCTTCTTAGGGTGATGAAAACATCTTGGAACAAGACAAGAGGTGATGGCTATGCGACATTGTGAAGGTACTAAATGCCACCTAATTGTATGCATTAAGATGGTTCATGATGAACTTTATGTGACAGGAAATTTACCTCCATAAAAGAAGGTGACTCAGGGGACTTCCCTGGTGGCCCAGTGGTTAAGACTCCATGCTCCCATGCAGGGGCCTGGGTTCCATCCCCAGTCAGCGAACTAAGCTCCGCCTGCCGCAACTAAGACCCGGCTCAGCCAGATAAACAAACAGTATTTTAATGGCCCAGGAGAGGAACAACTTTGCTGCCTAATGTCTCTCGGAGTTTATACTCTGAGTTAACGGCTGTGGATGGGCAGTCAGTAATACATAGTATCAGGAGGTAACGCTCAGACTCCACGGGAATAAAATGATCTTTTGTCCTGAGTTTTTGGCACGGATCTGTAAGATCTTTGAAGCCCCTCCATTCCATCGGTATCGCTTAGTTTGGTCTTCCCCCTCTGTAGTGCCCTCACTGCACCACAGTGTTAAATATATGATTTTTTTCCATTGTAAAACACACACACAGAGATGAGGGGCAGAAGCTGCCCAGAGCCGCCAGCTGGTGCTCCCGCTGCATCTGAACCTCATCTGGTTGACACGAGGCCAGGGTGTGGTTACGAGGATACCCCACTTGTGGTGGACCTCAGGAACCAGGGCTCTGGAAGGAAGAAGCTGTGTGTCCTCCTGGCTGGCATTCCCTGGAGAAGCTCCTTCCACTTGTAAAGAAATAGAGACATGTTACAAATCATTTCATGGGAAGCATTTTACCATCCTTCTTCCATCCCCTGCAGTCTTTCGAAGCTCTCAAGTTTCCCTCTAGTCCGAGTGATGCTCAGCCCTCTTTGCAGCAGGTACTGATATGGGGAATTTCCAAGAATTGATTCTCCTAACAGAGGCTGCCAGACAGCAGGGGTGAATCTGAGGCAAACTCAACACAGGCCCTGGGGCCAGCTTCCCCTCTGAGTCCTTCCGGCTCCAGAAAAGTGGGGGTGGGGGTGCAGGAAGCCTCAAGGGCAAGGTCAGGTCTAAACCCCTCCTTAGATGCACAGGGCAGCTTTGCCTGCAAGGCAGAGATTGTGGGCACCTGGGCCCCACCTGGGTGGGAAGCAGGGGCTTCCTCCCTGCTGTTTGCACAAAGCACCCCCCTTTGCACATCAAGGATTTTCGGGTTCTGGGATGCTCCCTGGGCAGGAGTGGGGACACCTGGAAGCAAGCAAGATGTTAGCACAGTGGGAGCCTGCCTCTGCTGCTGCTTGGCTCAGCTGGCACTCTTGACTCAAGGCATTTCCCTCTCGGACTCAGACCTGGTTAGAGATCTGGACTGCAGTTTCTCCAGGGGTTGGGGCAGCCAGAAACACAAGCTAGGAGCCATATTTCTGGACCAAAACTGGACTCAACGAAAGGGCAGCAACTTTGGGGCAGGGAGAACTGGATAATAACGACAATAATATTAACTGCTTCTATTTACAAAGGAGTTCAGACGCATCATTTTTATCAGTTCTCACCCATGGCCCTGTGAGAAATGGACGTCTAGCTTCTATCAACTCCACTCGACAGATGAGGAAACTAAGGCTCAGCAAGGTTCATGATTCCATATTAGCCCAGATCCCACAGCTGGTAGGGGTGTAGCCAGGACTGGAACCCAGGAAAAGAAATATAGCTATATTATGAGACTGGAAACTTTGAGAGAAGAGAGTAATCATCCCTCACCCTTCGCCTCTCTGCAGTGTTTAATTTACAGCCAAATGGTACAGCAAGTGGGGTGGCTCAAAAATGTCTTGAGACTAGCCAAAAAATGCTATAGACAGCGGGCTTTCCCAGGCTCCACCCTGCTCCTGGAATCCCAGGCCTCCCTGAGCCATGCGATGGTCCATCTGACTCCTCCTTGTGGGAGAAGCCCTTCGCCTGCCTTGTCCCAAGACCAGCCAGGAAGCTGAGGGTGAGGGTCATGGGAGTGGCTGGCTTGTCGCCTCTTTTTCTTCCTAGAGCGTCCAGGGCAAGGAGTGGCCAGCCAAGGACGCCCAGTTGGGCGCCGGCAGCTCCAGGGAGCCCGGCGTCAGATTTGCCTTTGTGTTAAGAAAGTGAGATCTCTCCACGTTCGGTCTTAGCCTGTTGTCTGGTGGAAAATTCCAGACTCTGGGAAGTGCTGGTTCCAGGCACCCTGAGAGAGAGGACACCCAGCCAAAACTAATGGATCACAGTGGTGGCTCTGGCTTTGTGTTCAGAAGGCCTGGCCTCAAATCTCTGCTCTTCCACGTATTAGCTGTGTGAGTCTAGGGAAGTCACTGACCCTCTCTGAGACTCGGTTTCCTCCTCTGAAAATGGGGATGAGAACGGTAGCTGCGGAGTGGCTGGAGTCGGGGAGGGGGCAGCAGCTGTATGTGGGCACTTCCCGATTGCCCAGCCCCACCTAAGCTCTCCCTGCTCTGGTCTCACGATGCTCACAACGGCAGCCTGCAAGCTGAGTCCCGTGATCAACCCCATTGGACAGCTCCAGGCCTGTCCAGGTGGCACCCTGGGACCCTATCTAGCTGACTCCATCATTCCTGCAGCCTGTCCCAACCCCTCCTGCCTGCTCCTGTAGTTTGTGCCCGACTGGCTTCCCTGAACAGAAATGGGCTCTCAGGCTCGGATGTTCTCAGGGTCTTCTGTCCCCAGCTCCCAGCAGGCTGTGAGCAGGACCTTCCTCCCTGGGTCCAGCCCCTGCCTCCCTCCCCTTGTCCCCTCGCTGCCAGTCTGCCTCTGAGCTGCTTCTCCCTCCAGGCGAGAGGTCCTTATCCCACCACCATGGACCCCAGCTGGGCAAGCCCCCTTCCCTCACACACCTCACCTCCCAAGCAGCAGCATCTGGGAGAGACCAGAGACGGCCATCCACTGCCCAGATCTGAACCTAACAGAAACTACCTCCCCCAACACCTGGTGCCTGGCCAAAAGCAGTTTTATTGGAGCCTGGAAGCCCTTTATAGACTGTAAGTCGGGGACCTGCCACTTCTCTCTGGGCCTCCATTTGTTGTTCAGTTGCTACTCTGTGTCCAACTCTGCAATCTCATGGCCTGCAGCACGCCAGGCTTCCCTGTCTTTCACCATCTCCCAGAGGCTGTGGAAACTCATTGTCCATTGTGTTGGTAATGCAATCCAACCATCTCATCCTCGGTCACCCTCTTCTCCTCCTGCATCAGGGTCTTTTCCAATGAGTTGGCCCTTCAAATCAGGTGGCCAAAGTACTGGAGCTTCAGCATCAATCCTTCCAGTGAATATTCAGGGTTGATGTCCTTTAATATTAACTGGTTTGATCTCCTTGCCAGTAGTCTTGCCTGGAGAATCAGATGGACAGAGGAGCCCAGCAGGCTACAGTTCATGAGATCGCAAGAGTCGGACACAACTTAGCGGTATCTTTCTTTTCTTTCTTTCCTTTGATATTGACTGGTTTGATCTCCTTGCAGTCCAAGGGACTCTTAAGAATCTTCAACAACAGAGTTTGAAAGCATCAACTGGAATGTAATGCTACAATTGGCCTCAAGGGGGCACTGCTGCAAGGAGTAAACAAGATGATGGCTGAGAACCTAGCACACAGTTCAGTGTGGTATTAGCTTTACCAAGATCTATTGTGTTAGGATCACTTTGTTGATAGAATGGGTGAGTTACAGAGAAGAGCCATGAGGCCAGGCTTCCCAAGAAGCACAGAAAGAGGGCTAGAAGTTCAGACTGCCCAGGTCTGGGCTGGTACTGACTCCTGGAAGGGGGCCTGTGTCCCTTTTTTCTGTAGAGATTCATCTCCTGGAAAAATCTGGCGCTTCACTGACGCAGAAGCAGCGGCCACNCAACACCTGGCTCTTATACACATCTTCAGACTGCCCAGGTCTGGGCTGGTACTGACTCCTGGAAGGGGGCCTGTGCCCCTTCTTTCTGTAGAGATTCATCTCCTGGAAAAATCTGGCGCTTCACTGACGCAGAAGCAGCGGCCACTAGGTCCACATGCATCCTTCCCTCCCCAACGTGGCTGTCTCCTGTAATCCTACCTCTGCATCTTTGCACCTGCGGTTTCCTGCCTGGGGCACCCCTCCCCCACCTCCTCCCCCCCTCCTCCCCACCTCAGTTCAGCCGCTCAGTTGTGTCCGACTCTTTGCCACCCCATGGACAGCAGTGCATCAGGCCTCCCTGTCCATCCCCAACTCCCAGAGCTTGCCGAAACTCATGTCCATCAGGTTGGTGATGCCACCCAAACATCTCATCCTCTGTTGTCCCCTTCTCCTGCCTTTAATCTTTCCCAGCATCAGGGTCTTTTCCAATGAGTCAGTTCTTTGCATCAGAAAGTGAAAGTATCTGAGCTTCAGCTTCAGCATCAGTTCTTCCAATGAATATTCAGAACTGATTTCCTTTAGGATGGACTGTTTTGATCTTGTAGTTGCCCCATCTAGATCCTGCCATTCCTGAAGGCCAGCCCTGCCCCTCCTCCTGCAGGAGGCCCCCGGGTGACTGCAAGTGGGGAGAAGGGCTCAACCCCACCCCATGGTGAGGTCCTTGGTTGACATCACCCATCTGCAGCTGAAGTTCATGACCCTCTAAGGTGTGTCCTGCTTTTGAGGCCTGACTTTGTGGCTGGACAGTATACACATATGTCTCGGTTCATCCCTGCAGCAGCCAGACAAGGACTTCAATCAGCCTGAGGCTGCTGCCTGAAAATCTCTCAGAAAACAGCCAGCACTGGGCGAGTTGGTTTGAGGCATGTGCTTTGGTGCAGAATTCAGATCTCAGAGTGGACTGGAGGTTCCCCTGACAAGGAAGATGGTTCCTCCCTTCTCCATCCCAGGCCAGTCCACTGCACCTTCACCCCAGGTCCCGGCTCTGGCCTGACGTGGCACAAATCTCCTTCTAAAGCAAGAAGGTTTTTGGATGCTTAACATATTAATTGAGTCCTCAGGATCCTCAAAAATCGAAGCATTCCTTCCACAATATGGCAGAGACCTCCCCTCACCTCGGGGCAACTGACATTCCAAAGATTAAAAGGAGACACCCTCGGCCAGATGGCAATTCTCCACTAGTCCTCCCTGGTCTCTAAACAAAGCTGTTTTATTTGTTTTTTTGGTTTTTCTTTTTTTTGGCTGCGCCTCACTGCCTTTTGGGATCTTAGTTCCCTGACAGGGTATTAAACCCAGGCCCCAGCTTTGAAAGNCCAGGCCTCCCTGTCCATCCCCAACTCCCAGAGCTTGCCGAAACTCATGTCCATCAGGTTGGTGATGCCACCCAAACATCTCATCCTCTGTTGTCCCCTTCTCCTGCCTTTAATCTTTCCCAGCATCAGGGTCTTTTCCAATGAGTCAGTTCTTTGCATCAGAAAGTGAAAGTATCTGAGCTTCAGCTTCAGCATCAGTTCTTCCAATGAATATTCAGAACTGATTTCCTTTAGGATGGACTGTTTTGATCTTGTAGTTGCCCCATCTAGATCCTGCCATTCCTGAAGGCCAGCCCTGCCCCTCCTCCTGCAGGAGGCCCCCGGGTGACTGCAAGTGGGGAGAAGGGCTCAACCCCACCCCACGGTGAGGTCCTTGGTTGACATCACCCATCTGCAGCTGAAGTTCATGACCCTCTAAGGTGTGTCCTGCTTTTGAGGCCTGACTTTGTGGCTGGACAGTATACACATATGTCTCGGTTCATCCCTGCAGCAGCCAGACAAGGACTTCAATCAGCCTGAGGCTGCTGCCTGAAAATCTCTCGGAAAACAGCCAGCACTGGGCGAGTTGGTTTGAGGCATGTGCTTTGGTGCAGAATTCAGATCTCAGAGTGGACTGGAGGCTCCCCTGACAAGGAAGATGGTTCCTCCCTTCTCCATCCCAGGCCAGTCCACTGCACCTTCACCCCAGGTCCCGGCTCTGGCCTGACGTGGCACAAATCTCCTTCTAAAGCAAGAAGGTTTTTGGATGCTTAACATATTAATTGAGTCCTCAGGATCCTCAAAAATCGAAGCATTCCTTCCACAATATGGCAGAGACCTCCCCTCACCTCGGGGCAACTGACATTCCAAAGATTAAAAGGAGACACCCTCGGCCAGATGGCAATTCTCCACTAGTCCTCCCTGGTCTCTAAACAAAGCTGTTTTATTTGTTTTTTTGGTTTTTCTTTTTTATGGCTGCGCCTCACTGCCTTTTGGGATCTTAGTTCCCTGACAGGGTATTAAACCCAGGCCCCAGCTTTGAAAGGGCAGAATCCTAACCACTGGACCGCCAGGGAATTCCCTAAAGCTGTTTTCATCACATCTATTACCTCAAAGATCTGCTTACGTGGTGGCTTTATTCCAGGTCTCTAGGGAAAGGGAGGTGGGGGTTTAAATGGACTGTGAGGAGCTCTGGTGCCCCCCCATCTTGAAGCCCCTGGCAAGGTCCCTCCAGTGCCCGGTGTGAGGCCAGCCTGCATAGCACCCACCCCCACTGAGGTTTCCCAGGGAAATCCCAACTAAGGAAGTCTTACAGGGCCTCCTGGCCCAGGCAGGGCTCTGCCCCACCCCCTAACTCCCTAGTCCTTCAGCAAAAGAAGGCCCTTCCCCCAAGACTCCTTTCCACTGGGACCCCCAGCCTCCTGAACTTGTGGAGGGGGGCACAGCCGGAAAGGAAGAAGAAAAAGGAAGAGGGGACTGGGAAGGCATGAGTCAGAAGAGGCTGCATGGGGAACGTGTTGCACTGTTGGTTTTTTACTAAATCACTTTGGCAAACATTTAGAGTTTAGATGCAAACATTTGTAGGTGGCATCAGCTCATTTAAAATGACCTACAGAATCACTCAGTGTATGAAGGTTGAATTAAAATGTTAAAATGTGGCTGTTGACACAAAGACCCCAGATGGCTTAATCATGTTGAAAGTATGTTTATTTCACTCCTAACAATCCCAGTGTAAATGATCCAGGGCTGTTGCAGCCTCTCCATGGGATCAGGGGCCCAGGCACCAGGAAATCTGTTCTGGAATTTAAGGTCCAGCCAGAGGTAGGGGGCGGGGGGAAGGAAGGGAG
>SJYW01003388.1:889648-906210 GCA_006410735.1 Raphicerus campestris | reverse complement strand
GGGGATAAAGGCTACAGAAATAAGCAGAAGTCTCTACTGTACCTATGCGAGCTCACTTTTCCTAAACTCAGGAGGCCTTCAAAGCCTTTTTCCATGCCACTTCCCTGACCAGGCTCTGCTAGATCAGGGGACTAGAGGATATACAATTTCTATTCCTGGATGTGAGACACCCCTGGGCAAGCCTGGCTCCGTCTCCTGTGGGGTCGCTGCTCCTCTCTCCTCAGTCCTGGTGTGCACGAGGTTTTGTTTGTGCCCTCCAAGAGCCTGTTTCCCCAGTCCTGGGGAAGTTACTATCTGGGCCACCTGGTTTGCCAGGATGGCTCATTTGGCAGGCCAGAATACTGGAGTGGGCCTACGCCCTTCTCCAGGGGGTCTTCCCAACCCAGGGATCGAACCCAGGTCTCCCACATTGCAGATGGAGTCTTTACTGGCTGAACCACCAGGGAAGCCCAAGAATACTGGTCTGGGTTGCCATGCCCTCCTTCAGGGAATCCTCCCAACCCAGGGATTGAACCCAGGTCTCCCACATTGCAGGAGGATTCTGTACTGGCTGAGCCACCAGGGAAGCCCAGATGTGAGGCAGGCACTGTCATAATGGGATGTGTACCAGTGACAGGCAGACTGCAGAAGGCACACCCCACAAGGAGGCTGGGTGGGAGGGGGCGGCCACGTCAGGGCAGGGGTCTGCATTGCATTCCCCACCCTCCAGCCCACTGGCCGCTCTTTTTCTCTCCTCTTCATGCCTAGTGATACCCTGAGCTCAGCTCTGGGAAGTAAGATTTAGGGAGATGACTCACTTCTGTCATGCAGACACGAGTTTGAGGTTTGGGGAGGGCGTGGGGGAGGGGTGGGAAAAATCAGCCCATCTTGGGGGTTCACCTATGCTAGTCTGAGCCAGCAGCTAGTCTGAGCCATCCTGGTAAACCAGGTGGCCCAGATAGAAGGGAATTGGCCAGCTCTGGACCTCTTTGGGGCCTCAACCCACAGGAAGTTGCCCAAGGTAGGCTGGGCCAGGGGGAGGTCAGTGCAGACTTCATCCTGACCCAGAACAAGAGATTATAACCCACCATGTGTCTTCAGAAGCAGAGGCTCTGAGCCTTGTCCCTGCAGACACTTCCTAAGGTTACCTGGAAAAGACCAGAGCCACCTCCAGTGACACTTTACACTCACTGAGAGCTCACCATACTCTGGCAGCATGCCCCAGCTGCTTTCACACCAGATCTTGGGCTTCCCTGAGAGAGGGTACTATCGTGCACACCCTTACTTTCAGTGCTTTGGTGGAATCATGGAATCGGAGCACATGTTTTGGTGTCAATTACCTCCAGTCTCCACCTCAAAGACAGTCCCTTAGGATTTGAAACACCCTGCTTAGGAACCTGCTCTCCAGAAAGGGTCATATTAGCATTTTAAACATATATTACTATTAAAACCTACACTCCAGAGTTGATTCATTAACCAAAGGATGCTAGAAATCATTTTTTGTAGAAGTGTGAGGTGATAGAAATTAATGATCAATAGAGAGATCCCCAGAACTCTGCATCTCTGTACCAACTGGGAAGAGAACCCAAAGCCAGAGACTGCTCTGGGGTCACTGGGGTCCTGAGTCCCCCAACTCCCGGGACAGACAAATGTTTTAACCTTTCACACCTGCTTGCTAGTACATATTTGGACATTTGGCAGAATTTGACCTAAAACTTGTTTTTGTTGTAACATTTGGTGGGAAGGTTGCTGGGAAAGGGCTGTGGGGTCATCACCTACCTCTAATTCGAGCCCACATTTTTACCAGAAAACCCTGTCAGTTAACAACTCATGCCCAGTGTCAAGCGGTGGCTGAGAACCAGGTCTANGGTGAAGGAGACTCCAGCATCACCACCTGCTGGGAGCTCCTGCCCAGCGCCCCGGAAGCTGGAGGCCCTGTCCTGGGAAACTGTGTCACATGGGGTCGTGAGCACAGACCTGGACATCACAGACCTGGGCTCATCCCACCCCTGCCTCTCGTTAGCTGTGTGACTGGCAGAAGGTGGCCACACCTCTCTGAGCCTCATCTCTCCCAGTGGGTAAGAGTCACGTGGCCACTCAGCCCCCCCGCTCCACACGGGCACCTAACAGAAAACTCACACAAACAACCTCCTCAGAGCCTCACTTTTGCACAAGGCACTCCCGCCCCCCCACCTTCTCCACTGAGCCCCTCCTAGAGCAGGGCAGGCTGGTGGCGCTGGTGGGCAGAGCCACCATCTGGGGCCTAGCAGCTGGCTCCTCCCACATGCCTGCACCCCCTCTGGCATGCACACACCCGCTCCCCTGCCTCTGTTCCCAGGGAAGTGGGTAAACAATGCAGGAGGAGCCCAGCAATCTCCCAGGGCACCTCGGGGGGTTCCAACTGGACTGTCCACCCTACATTCCCAGGGCCCAGCACGGGACCCTCCAGACAGCCGGCCAGCTGATGGCAACATGGCTTTGCAGCCCTCGTCCTGGGTCTGCCATTTGTGGGCTGTGCATCCTCGGGCAAGTGGCTTCACCTCTCTGAGCCTGACTCGTCTCCTCTACGAAAAGGGACAGCTGTCACATCCGTCATGCAGGGACTATGCAAGATGCTGACAGCATCCTTGGCACAGGGCTGGACATAAAAAATANCCTCTCTGAGCCTGACTCGTCTCCTCTACGAAAAGGGACAGCTGTCACATCCGTCATGCAGGGACTATGCAAGATGCTGACAGCATCCTTGGCACAGGGCTGGACATAAAAAATAATCGATGGTAGGACCTTTAGTATCATGACCTCAGTGCACTTTTCAATCAGTTCACCTGCGTGGAGCTTGGCAACTCCAGGCAGGACATACCTTCCTCTGAGAAGGATTCCCAGCACAAATGGGGGCAGAGAGACGGATCAGCTTTCATCGGCTACCAGCTGTTACCTCTGCTTAGCCACTGTCTGCTGGGAGCTTTGCACACCTGATTCTCTTGGGACACCCAAACAGGCCCATGAGCAAGGTATTAGGAAGATGGCCCTCCCACCATTTCTTTTTTTATGGTGTGGCACGTGGGATTTCAGTTCCCTGACCAGGGATTGAATCCTAGCCCTTGGCAGTGAAAGTGCAGAGTCCTAACCCCTGGACTGCCAAGGAATTCCCAAGGCCATTTTAAAGATGAGGAAACTGAGGCTCCGTCATGGAGAGGTTTGCAAGTCCTCGCAGCCTAGACTGGAGCCAAGGCAGGGTATGAAGTATCCACTGAGAGGGTCAGATGCTCAGAGACACCAGCCCTGAAGAGGTCCCCAGCTGCCCCGCCCTTCTCCAGTCTACCGGGGCCACTCTCCGATCAGGTCCTGGGAAAGTTAACTGGAGACGCGTGACTAGGGGCCAATCGGGAGCCTGTGGGGAAGCCACAGTGCCCCCACCCTTGGAGAACAATCTGGGGGGCTTGGGCTAGGGGAAGGGACGTGCAAGGCACAGGAAGGACGGGGCCTTGGCAATCGTGAAAGTGTTAGTCATTCAGGTGTGTCTGACTCTTTGGGACCCCATGAACTGTAGCCCACCAGGCTCCTCTGTCCATGGGGTTCTCCAGGCAAGAGTACTGGAGTGGGTAGACATTCCCTTCTTCAGGGGATCTTTCCTACCCAGTGACTGAACCTGGGTCTCCTGAATTGCAGGCAGATTCCTTACCATCTGAACCACCAGGGAAGCCTAGAACCTAAGTGACTGAGGTCAGACATCAGAAAGAAAGCAAGACAAGACTCTTGCTAACATGGCAGTGCTCCTCCTGCTAACACGGCAGTGCTCCTTCGGGGTGAAGGAGAGGCCGGGAGGGAGCCAGGAGATGGAGCAGGGCTTGAGGTCTGGCTAGTGTGAGTTCTCATCATGGGCAGTGCCCATCACCAGCAAGGGGTCATAAAGGAGGCTGGGCCTCCATGTACCTTCCCACCCACCCCCTGGGGCACCTCGAGGGGCCAGAGGCCCAGGGCAGCAGTACAGGCTCAGTTGCCCTGTCTCATTACCTTTGACAACAGCCCCATGCTGGGCGCTGGGCTAAGCCTTCATGGACAGTCCCTGTCCCTGTGGGGCCCAGCCCCCTTGGTGCCATCAGCAGCAGCCCCACCCCAGCCCGATGGCCCAGCCTCCCCTGCCCACTGTCACCCTCCCCAGGCCCATATTCTACACCCTGCTGCGCTTTCCAGAGTTGGCCATGCCAGCCACCCTCCCAGCCTTCGGACCTGCAGGTCCCTTGGCCTGCAAAACACCTCCTTCTCCTCCTCTTCGCCTGGCTAACGCACTCATCCACCAGGTCCAAGCTTCCTTCCAGGAAGTCTGCCCAGGCACCCCTCCAGGGGCTGCACTGCTCATCTGCTCTCCCAGCCCTGGAAAGACCCCAGGGCAGCAGGAACCACACTGTACCACGCATACCTTCAGGCTGTGTCCCCCATCCGACTGCGAATTCCCTGATGCCACGGTGCCCCCAGGCCTGGCCCAGGGCCTGCACATAACGGGGCTCAGTAAATGTCCACTGAGCTCTGTGAATGAGCTGGATGAATGAATGAATGAATAAACACAAACAAAGTAAATAAAAGAGCCGAAGTGTCATGGGCATTCTTCCAGAGCCCCAGAGACCCTGGTCAGAATCTGAGAACTCCAGGCAGATGGTTAGAGAACTACGGGTACACTACCACCNTTAACTGGAGACACGTGACTGGGGGCCAATCGGGAGCCTGTGGGGAAGCCACAGTGCCCCCACCCTTGGAGAACAATCTGGGGGGCTTGGGCTAGGGGAAGGGACGTGCAAGGCACAGGAAGGACGGGGCCTTGGCAATCGTGAAAGTGTTAGTCATTCAGGTGTGTCTGACTCTTTGGGACCCCATGAACTGTAGCCCACCAGGCTCCTCTGTCCATGGGGTTCTCCAGGCAAGAGTACTGGAGTGGGTAGACATTCCCTTCTTCAGGGGATCTTTCCCACCCAGTGACTGAACCTGGGTCTCCTGCATTGCAGGCAGATTCCTTACCATCTGAACCACCAGGGAAGCCTAGAACCTAAGTGACTGAGGTCAGACATCAGAAAGAAAGCAAGACAAGACTCTTGCTAACATGGCAGTGCTCCTCCTGCTAACACGGCAGTGCTCCTTCGGGGTGAAGGAGAGGCCGGGAGGGAGCCAGGAGATGGAGCAGGGCTTGAGGTCTGGCTAGTGTGAGTTCTCATCATGGGCAGTGCCCATCACCAGCAAGGGGTCATAAAGGAGGCTGGGCCTCCATGTACCTTCCCACCCACCCCCTGGGGCACCTCAAGGGGCCAGAGGCCCAGGGCAGCAGTACAGGCTCAGTTGCCCTGTCTCATTACCTTTGACAACAGCCCCATGCTGGGCGCTGGGCTAAGCCTTCATGGACAGTCCCTGTCCCTGTGGGGCCCAGCCCCCTTGGTGCCATCAGCAGCAGCCCCACCCCAGCCCGATGGCCCAGCCTCCCCTGCCCACTGTCACCCTCCCCAGGCCCATATTCTACACCCTGCTGCGCTTTCCAGAGTTGGCCATGCCAGCCACCCTCCCAGCCTTCGGACCTGCAGGTCCCTTGGCCTGCAAAACACCTCCTTCTCCTCCTCTTCGCCTGGCTAACGCACTCATCCACCAGGTCCAAGCTTCCTTCCAGGAAGTCTGCCCAGGCACCCCTCCAGGGGCTGCACTGCTCATCTGCTCTCCCAGCCCTGGAAAGACCCCAGGGCAGCAGGAACCACACTGTACCACGCATACCTTCAGGCTGTGTCCCCCATCCGACTGCGAATTCCCTGATGCCACGGTGCCCCCAGGCCTGGCCCAGGGCCTGCACATAACGGGGCTCAGTAAATGTCCACTGAGCTCTGTGAATGAGCTGGATGAATGAATGAATGAATAAACACAAACAAAGTAAATAAAAGAGCCGAAGTGTCATGGGCATTCTTCCAGAGCCCCAGAGACCCTGGTCAGAATCTGAGAACTCCAGGCAGATGGTTAGAGAACTACGGGTACACTACCACCCTGCCATGGATCGATGGGAAACTGGGGGCCCAGAGAGGGAGAGAGACTGGCCCAAGGTCACAGAGCAGACACAGGGCTCTGTCCCGGGACTCCTGCCTCCCAGGCTCACTCTTCATCCGCCTCTCCTGTGAGCCAAGCTGCATGTAAAGGCAAGTGCTTGCTCTCCAAACACTGTAGCCTCATCATCAGAAGATGGGGGCACCCCATCTCGCTGAAGAAGAGAGGAGTCTGGGCCCAGATGCTCCAGTGGCCCCCAGGGCCCTGAATTTGCTCTTCAAGCTCTCATGGCTCTGAGATCAGAACTTCCTACCAAGGTCCGATTCTGAGGTGCAGCTCAGCACCCCTGGCTGGCAGAGCCGGGACACACACCCCAGGCACACACCCCCTCCCCACCGCGGGCACGCAAGGGAGCTGCTGCTTAATAACTGAGTTCCTGCCCAAGAATTCCATCTCAGGATAACAAGAGATGTACGTGACTGCGCCCCCATCCTCGGCCCTGGCTCAGGTTCCAACAGGCCCAGGGCCTCCTCCCTCTCCCCTCACCACCCCTCTCTCTCTGCTTCAGACACACAGCTGCTTGGAAACCTGCTCCGGAGCCCGCCTTGTGCTCCAGTCCTGGCTCATCGTGTCTCACTGTAAGAGGGGCCCAAGGAAAGCCCTTTCCCGCAATCTCCCAGTTTCTCTGCTGGTAAAATAAATGGACTAGATCAGGGTTTTCCACCAACATTATTGACATCTGGAGTCAGATGACTCTTGGTCGTGGGGGCCTGTCTAGTGAGATACAATATTTGACGGCCTCCCTGGCCGCCCCCTGCTAGATGGCAGAAGCATCCCCACCCCAAGTTATGACAACCCACGGTGTCTCCAGACAATGTCAACATCTCCCCTGGGGCAGAGCCACTCCAGAAGAGGACCACAGGACTAGAAGCCCCACAGAGCAGAGAGAGGGTCTTCCCCAGTGTCTGCCTTCCAGTGGTCCAGGATTTCTAACAACAGGGACCTGGGCTTCCCAGGTGGCTCAGCAGTAAAAGAATCCGCCTGCAAGGCAGGAACCACAGGAGATGCAGGTTTGATCCCTGAGTCAGGAAGATCTCCTGGAGGAGGGCATGACAACCCACTCCAGCATTCTTGTGTGGGGAGTCCCATGGACAGGGTTACAGTCCATAGGGTGGCAAAGAGTTGGACATGACTGAAGTGACATAGCACGCATGCACAGACATGAGGCTATGTGATTTCCAGGCACCATTTCACTAAATCACCCCAACAAACCCAAAAAGTGGGGATTATTACACCCATTGTACAGATGGAGAAACTGAGGCTAGGAGCTGTTATATTTCCTCTTGGCTCAGGGCCTCCACACGGCATTTCTTCAGCCCAGCACACTCCTTCCCTCCTCCTTCCCCCTTTTCTTAGCTTCCGTGCATCGCCCCTAGAGAAGCCCTCTCTGCCCACCCTAGACAGAGCCAGGGTCCAGCACACACACTCACAGCACCCCGTCCCTGGCCTGGGCCTCACAGTGGTGCCCGTAGCCTCTGTGACGACAGGCCAGTGAGTGCACCGCAGAGTCTATTGAGGCAGGAACCCCACATCTTCNCCCAACCTGTGAGCCCCCCTTCTTCTCGCCTTTCCAGGCAGTCCCACCCATCCTGGCTCCCTGAAGAACCCAAGAACACCCCCACCACCCAGGGCTGGCCTGGAGTCCCCCAACCCCAGCCCAGGGCTGTGCCAACCTCTTCCCATCCTCCCATCTGGGCCCCATCCGGCAGCAGCCAGTGGCCCTAATTTGGTCACGTCCCTCCCCTCCCAGCAAAGCTTCTTCAGAGAAGGAAGGGAATGTGCTAGTAGGCCAGGATGCAGCCCCCTGCACCGCCGCAGCCTGGCCCCGCAGCCCAGGGCCAGGGACCCCCGCCCTCCCTCAAGGGGCAGTCGCCCTCAGGGAGGATGGTGGTCCTGGGACATCGTGGATTTCAAGGCTCNCAGCCCCCTGCACCGCCGCAGCCTGGCCCCGCAGCCCAGGGCCAGACACCCCCGCCCTCCCTCAAGGGGCAGTCACCCGCAGGGAGGATGGTGGTCCTGGGACATTGTAGATTTCAAGGCTCCGCGGCTCCCTTCCTGCATGACCTGTCACTTCCCAGGTCTGAGCCTCAGTTTTCCTGCCCTCCTGCTGCTCACGGCAGCATCGCCTGCTGTGCTAGGTGTGAAGGGTGGCACCAGGGGGATGGGAAGACAAGAAGGAGCGTTCAGTAAGGCCTCCGAGGTTTCCCACCGGTAGGGGCCGGCCACCCGAGGGCTGTGTAAGCGGGGCTCTCTCTGATCCCCCAGGAGCCACAAGCTCCCCAAGCCCCGATCACACCCCACCCTAGCTGTCCCAGACCCATGGGTCACATACAGGCCCTGGGGTGAGCCCGCATAGACCCCATGGACACACACCGGTGCTCCAGGGAGGAACAGACGAATCCTGGCTGCTCCCCACTTGGGGCTACCTGTGGCTTCCCCCCTGGGGGAGGAGAGGCGGGGGGCTCCTGAGACCTCCGCGCCTCCACGAGTCAATGACCATGGAGGCTCACAGGCCCCCAGGCAGGAGGCCCCGAGAGGGGGAACACCAGGAGGGGGCTGAGAGGAGACTGCAGGGCGGGCACCCGCCCTGTAGCAGACGACCTGGTGACCTTGGCCAGGGGCGGCAGGCAGGCTCATCCGCAACACGGACCCTCCAGCAGAGCCGCCGCTAGGGCAGAGGTAAGGTGTGCCTCCCACTGCCACTGCCCTGCGATGAGATCCGTCTGTGCCTCCGCCGGGCTGGGCACAGAGCGGACCCGGCGCCCTCCAGCCCGCCCCGCGCCTATTTTCCATAAATGCCCAGCTGCGGGGGAGCTGGGCTCCAGGGCCGGCCTGAGTTTCATCAGGAAAGAGGCCTGGCCTCCCGCCCAGCACTCCCGGGTGCTCTGGGAGCCCCTAGCCCTCACCCTGAAGGAGCCAGTCTTCCAGAGCCCAGCCTGCTCAGGCCTCCCCACCCCCCTCCCCGGGTCGGGAGCAGCAGCCCAGCCCCCACGGCTATTTCCACCCTCGTTGGCTGAGCCTCGGTGGTGGGGGCCCATGGCCCCCCGCAGGGCACCCCCCCGCCCGCCTTGCCACCCTGCACCCTCTGTGCAGGCTCGCCGAGGGGGAGGACCCAGGGCCTCAGGCTGCCAGCCCTGGGGAGATAAAGACCAGAGCCGTGAGCCACTGTTACAGCGACCAGCCCTGCACCCCGCCCTCCACGCGGGACTCTGGAGACCCTCACAGAGCCCCAGGCTCCTGGGGTGTGCAGGGAGCCACGTCCATAGTCACCCATGAGCTGACCCAGCTCTGACCGCTCCTGGCCCCTGCTCCTTAACCGTTCACGGCGCCCCCTTCCTCCACACTAAGAGGGATCAGGGTGCCGGGTGGCAGGATGACTGAGCAGTCCTGGGGCTGCTTCGTCTGCCAAAGGGCCTACTGTGGGTGTGGGGAGAGTGCCGGGGCCCCCCTGACTTCAGGAACCCGGGGTAGGTGTCAGTTTCCTGACCACAGAGGGTGGGTTCGGCCGGGGAGGGGCCCAGTCAGGCCCCAGGCTCCCAGACCTGCTCTTCGGTACCCTGAACTCAGGCCTGGAGGACCCTGACCATGGCCCCAGAGAAGCTCGGCTCTCTCCTACTGCGGGGACGGGTCCACCCCCCACGCGTGACCTCGGTCAGGGCAGTCCCCTCTCCGAGCCGCGGTTTCTTCCTCCATCACAGGGCTGCTACTGCAGCCAGCAAGGAGGGGTTGAAGGCGCTGAGCCCAGCAAGTGATGAGTGCGCCACGTGGAGCCACGGACTCGCATGCCAACAGTCACGGCATCAGCAGAGAACATCAGGGGTCTCACTGCGGCTGTGGCAGGATGGGACAAGTGGCTAGCGGAGCCAGGCGGTGGGGCCCGGGCTAAGACTGGACGCAGAGAGGAGAAGCCCTCAAGGGAACCCAGGCCTGAGAGGCTATTCAGGCCACTCAGATCCCAGTTCAGAGGCCCCTCAGGTTCTTCCCTGAGCTCCAGACCACCCCACGGGCTGAGTTCTGGGGCTGCACCAGCCTTTATGCTGAGAGGTGAAGGGTCCCCAACAGCCCACTTCACTGGTGAAGAAACTGAGGCTTCACAAGAGGCAAAGGCCCTCGTCCCAGGTCACGTTCATGGTTAGTAGTGGAGGAGTGGAGGTGGGAGGTCAGGTCGACAGGACTCCAGAGCCCAAAGTTAAGAAGGCTTTAGCCTGGAGATGGTCATCCCCGAGAAGAGGGCCACCCACCCCGGGCCCCCAGGCCACGGCAAGTCCCCGCCCAGCACCTATTGAGGGCCAGGCACTGGGGGGCATAGGACTTGGGGAGCAGCAGCTCCTGTCCATCAAAGCGCCCCTTGGTGGTACCTCTCCTGGAGACTAAGGCCCCCCAGGACCCCATCTTTCTCCTGGATGCTGTGACCTTTCTGGCTTTCAGATTTCCCAAATAGAGCTTGAGTCTTTGTGATTCATTTCCTACTCCAAGCCTCAGTTTTCTCCTCTGACAAATGGAACAGGAATGTTCACTCTGACCCACTCACAGGTAGGTGAAAGTACTTTGTCCCTGGAGGAGGAGTCCAAGGTCTCCCCAAAGGTGCCTTCCCCAGATCCCCTGAGGGAACAGGGCCAGGATCCCCCACCCCAGGAGAGAGGGGCAGAGTCCTGAAATCACCAAAAGAAAGGTGTGTTTCAAGTCATGTGTTTTAGTTCAATTTTTTCTTAGTTCAAATAGATTTTGCAGTCTATTTCATCATTTACAGATGTTTGTTTTGCTTTAAAATTAAAGTTTCGAAATGCATTGATTTTAATTCCTATGTAAGTTGAATAACTGTTCCCAAAATGTTCTCAAGTCAAACTGCAGGAAGATGTCATTTGTCTCGTGGCTTCCAGGAATAGCAAGACGAAAGAGCTGCCATATATTAGGCATGACTGTGTGTGTGTCCTAGACAAGGCACGTCTCATGCCTGAAGCTCATTCAGTGCCCAAATGATGCTGTGAGGCAAGGATTTTGATTATCCCCATTGTACTGATCAGGAAACTGAGACCCCAGGGGCAAAGCCATTTGCCCAAGGACCAAAGTTAGCCTGCAGTGGAGCTGGAGCCAGAACCAGGGTCTGAGTGACAGCAGAGCTTGCCCAGAAGTGGGGTGCCTGAAACAGCACACAAATGGATTCTCAGCATAACCTTGCTTAACACTCTGCCTGATTCCTGCACTTCACCATCTGTCCCCCTGAATCTTTGGCTTCTCTGAATCCCCAGAAAAGGGCCACCAGGGCTGGGAAGCAGAAGTCCATGGTATCTGCTGATCTGTTAATGACTTGCCTTGATGAGGAAACAGGTTCAAATCCTGGCTCTCCCACGCCCCAGCTGCGCATCCTTGCATGAGCCGGTTAGCCTCTCTGAACATCATCTGAACACTGAGCATGCTAAAACCTATATACAGCGCGAAGAGACTAGAAGGAACTGGCAAAAGTGTTCACAACAGTGACGTCAGAGAAACGGTACAAGGAATGCCCGTATCTTCCAGTTTTGTCCTTCCCCAGTGGCTGGATCCGTGGGCAGGATCTGGGTCCGCCTACATCACAACCATAGATCGGCGTCCAGCACACAGGAGGCGCTCTGCACACGCTCGTTCTTGTGGAAGCTGCGTGTTGTGCTCGCAAATGGTGGGCAGCTTGGAAGGTAGACATGCCCACCTTCATTGCCTGAAACACAATCACTTCTGGCTGATAAGTGGACTGGCCTTGGTGACTACACATGTGTTCCTCACTCTCACACACGCACACACACACCAAGGTAAGACTCCAGTGACTCCCTGGTTCAAGTCCTCTCTATCGACAGACTCTGAATCTTCCAGAAGAGTGGTTCGTCCTAAAGGATACGAACCATACCTTCTGCTTCCTTTGAGACCTTGGGGAAAGGCTGACATTCGAGATTTCTCAGGACTCCTGGGGGAGAACTTCTCAAACATTTCAGAGCAGAGTGGAGTGCTCAGAGATTTGGTGCAGCCCAATTCACGAATATGTTCCAAGCACCTGCCAAGGTCAGGGGCTTCCCTTGTGGCTCAGCTGGTAAAGAATTTGCCTGCAATGCGGGAGACCTGGGTTCGAGGTCAGAGGCTGCGGGAGAGACTGAAGCACCTGGCCAACAGGAAGGGTCTATTTCTGAGTCGAGTAATTCATTCTTTAGCTCCTGTGTGACCTTGAGAAACTGAGTTCACCTCTCTGAGCCTCAGTCTCCTCACCTGTAAAATGGGGATTGTGGTGGTAGTGGCAAAACCTTCCTTCCAGGGTGGTTAGAAGGAACAAACAGGATTTGTCACCCCTTTGTTCACCCACCAATTAATTTCTGAGCACTCACATGAGCCAGGGAACGCAACAGTGACCTAGACACCAGTCCTTGTCCTCCAAGGCCCTGATGGAACTGTAGATACTGACCTATAGCAGGGGACCACAGGGCTGTCTAATCATCTGTCATGTAAAGCAGGAAACCGACCCAAGAAGGGGTCAGGGCGTGCTCTCCGAGGACGGGGCACTTACACTGACCTATAATGGTGATCAGACCTCAGCAGGCAGAGAGAAAGGGCTTGCCAGCACTGGAGCTGCTGATGTCCAAAGTTCAGAGCATGGTGAGATCTGGGGACCACCAGAAGGGGCCAGGGAACATTCAAGAGGAACAAAGCATTAAGCCAGAAGAAGCGCCACAGGACATACCTGGTGGTCCAGTGCGTTCCCAATGCAGAGGGCCCAGGTTCAACTAGATCCCACATGCCGCAACAAAGGTTGAAGATCCCACATGCCGCAGCTAAGACTCAGTGCAGCCAAGTAAATATTTAAAAGAAGAAGAAGCCTATGATCCAGGCAGATGGAGCACAGCAAAGACTTCAAAATGTTAGCAATTGCTACTATCATTAATAAAGGTGTCACAGCACCCAGAGGCAGGGCAGGACAACCAGGGCCGATAACATGAGCACCTGGGAGGGGCAGGGGCAACAAGAGCCACGGATAGTCGCCCTCTGCCTATCCACCCCGTCCCGGGGCACATGGCCTCTGCCTCCTCTGACCCATAGCCCCCACTTGCTTGCTTTGTCCCTAGTCCTGGGAAGGGGAGGGACACGCTGGGCTGGCCTTCATCACAGTGGTCCCCAAGGGTTCCAGGGCACACATCCCAGGGCCTGCGAGGGTGGAGCCCCAGGAGCGCAGGGTTCGCGGCCCTGAGGGTTCTGACTCCAGCTCTGGCCCTTTAACAGCTACAAGTCGGATCATTCATTGTCCTGACTCCAGCACCAGGACTCTGAGAAAGTCACACCCGCATACCTGCCAGCCTGACCAGAACCCATCAGGGGCAGGACTGTGACCCTGAGCAAACGCTGCTCTCTCCTCTGGCCAAGGCGGGGCCCCTTCTCCCGCCCTGCACCCCGTGTCCTCACCTGTTCCCAAGGCTGGCCCCACCAGTGTGGCCTCTGGGTGGAGCCCTGCCCTGCTGGTCAGCTGTTCCCGGGAAGGGCTCTCTGATTGGCCTCTGGCTCCGGGGGCACCCCCTCTACACTCCCACCCCTGCTCCTTCGGGTTTCCAGGGCCTCAGAGTTGCCAGAGCCTGATGCCTCCAGACCCAGAACGCACTGTTCCTTCTCTGTAAAACACTCTCAGCATCTCCCATAAACCACCCCTCCCCGCAAATCTCCCCGTGGCTTCTCAGCTCCTAGGTCTCCCTCAGGTCGCGCTATCAAAGTGAGCAAAAAAAAATTCAGATTTCACATAAACGACGAGTGACTGCTTAGCACATCTGGCAACCCTACCCTCGCTCAGTCGCTCAGTCCTGTCTGACTCTGCGACCCCACGGACGGCAGCATGCCAGGCTTCTCTGACCTTCGCCATCTCCCGGAGCTTGCTTAGATTCACGTCCATTGAGTCAGTGATGCCATCCAACCATCTTATCCCCTTATCCAGCCAAAGTATTGGAGCTTCAGCTTCAGCATCAGTCCTTCCAATGAATATGCAGGGTTGATTTCCTTTAGGATGGACTGGTTTGATCTTGCCATCCAAGGGACTCTCAAGTGTCTTCTCCAGCATCACAGCTCGAAAGCATCAATTCTCTGGTGCTCGGCCTTCTTTATGATTCAACTCACATCCGTACGTGATAACTGTCTCTCCTAAAACACTGCCTCCTCCAGGAAGCCCTCCCAGGTGCACCCCAGACCTGGTGGACTCACACTGCATTGCACAACACTCTATCTTGAATACCAGGAGGGCCAGAAATCCATCCATCCAATCTACCCTGTGTCTTGGCACTCCCATGATTTTCTGGATTGGGGAGTGAGGGGTAGCATAGTGGCCCAGGGATGCCCTTGGCCAGACTCGCCCACAGGGGCACCCAGGGCCTCCACCCGTTCTCGCACAGCGGGCTGGCCCTCCTTCCCGGAGATGTGCCCAGAATGCTTCTCATGACCACCCAGCCCCCTCCACAGAGCCAGGGTGGAGGACACACGCATCAAGGTGGGAGCAGCTGGCAGGCTCCTCTCCTTTATTTTGACGACTACTGTTGGTTTTAATTAAGATCCCATTCCACTTAGGCCTAGCAAGGAAACAACAGCTGCCCAACGTGGCTCTGTGGGCTAGCAAGCCGTGGAGAGTGGCAGGGTCACAGGGACCCGGGGGCAGGACCCCCTCCCCACCAGCAGAGGCTTTGAGCTCCACCAAGCTCTCCGTCTGCCCAGCACACACACCATATATTTTTGAACAGAAGGGAAGCATTCTTTTTTTTTCCCCCACAGCGCCAAAAATAGCCCCATCTCCTGCCTTTGAACAGGAATCTTGTGGTTCCTACAAAGAGACAGGGGCAGGAGGGGCCTCAAAGGAGGAGATGAGCTGATTGGCTGGACCCCCTCCTCGTCTCCCCAGCCCCAGCAGGAGAGAGGGGCTGGGGTCCTCGCTAGGCCTGACCTGCTGAGGCCCAGCCTCCCAGCACCTGCCTTCTGAGGCCCACTTCTCCCCCAGATGTGGCAAGCCCCTCATCACCCCGCCAGGAGGTGGGAGGAGGCCAGACAAAGGAACAGCAAAGACCCAAGATGGATGAGAAGAAACGTCCTTCATCCATTAGCGTGTGCGTTGATGGGTTTGTTTTCTTCCTTCCGACAAACGTGTTCCAGGCTCTGTCCGAGCACCAGGGATGAAGCAGTGAACCGTGAGACCAGACGTGGTCCCATCCACAAGGTTCCACAGCCCGATGGAAGCAGGGTGGGTTACCTGTGTTCTCATCGCCAGATCTGGGGCAGGCACTGGCTGGGCCCCAGGCACCTCTGTGGAGGGGACTCAGGCCCTGGTTTAAGCCGAGTGTAGGTGGGGGTGGGGGCCCCTGGGGTCAGAGGATCGAGGCAAATGGTAGGATCAGAGGAAAAGCTGTCCTAGTGGGCACTCATCCCTGGCGAGGACCCTCATGTCACCCGGCTGCAGGCCCGCAGCAGGGGGCGTTTTCCCATTTTACGTGCGAGGCTCCCAGGACTCAGAGAAGGGTTTTCGAGTCTAGGATGTCCAGGTCCTCTTGCCAACGTTTTCCACCTTCATTCCATCCACCACCCTGGGAGACGGCGCTATCCTCACCAGCCCACTTTACAGACAAAGTGAGGAGGCCCCATAGAAAGGGCTTGGCCAAGATCACAAAGCTGATGAGAGGAGCTGGGCATTGTATCCAGGCCCGGCTGGTCCCTGAGGGGGAACTCCTGACACTACTGACGAGCCATCTCAAATCCTGTCCCCTCCCTCACCCCCACCAGGTCACTAGATCTCAGATCCTATTTCCTCCCCCAGCCCTAGAAGAGAAAGCAGGTGTGAGGGTGCAAGGGATCACAGGCCTGGGAAATGGAGTTGTTGTCCAGCCGCGAAGTTGTGTCTGACTCTTTGCGACCCCATGGACTGCAGCACACCAGGCCTCCCTGTCCTTCACCATCTCCCAGAGCTTGCTCAAACTCATGTCCATTGAGTCGGTGATGCCATCCAACCATCTCATCCTCTGTCATCCCCTTCTCCTCCTGCCCTCAATCTTTCCCAGCATCAGGGTCTTTTTCAATGGAAGTAGAGAACTGGGGGTGTAAATCCAACCAACTCTGCTGCTGCTGCTAAGTCACTTCAGTCATGTCCGACTCTGTGCGACCCCAGAGACGGCAACTTTGCCTTCCTCCAAATCCAGGGTCCTTTCTGGTTCCCACAGCAGCTTCCTAGTTTAAAAAAAAAAAAGAGGCCACTTCCTGCCCCCAGAAGGCTAGAGCAGTCGGGGAGCCAGAGGCTGAAGAAAGAGAGAATGGCACTCTGAGCCCACTTCCTAACTGAAAACCCAAGCTTGGAATGAAAAAAAAAAGGCAGAGTGCTATTTCTGCCTTGGGTTAAACATTCCTCAAAGCCACATTCCTCTGCCCTCCTCCTCCTCCCCTGCCAGGGAATCCAGAGCTCAGTGTGGCCTGGACGCCCCGCCAGCTTCCGGGGCCACCTCGTGAGAGCAGGAGTGCCAGAGCCAGCAGCTGGCCTG
>SJYW01003388.1:841359-866692 GCA_006410735.1 Raphicerus campestris | reverse complement strand
GGTGGGAGTGGGGAAGACTTGCCAGAGAGCTGGCGGCAGCGAAGGGTCCTGGGCACCCTCTTGGCTGCAGGACTTCCAGGCTGATCTCTCCTCTGGCCCTGATCTCACCTTCCTGGCTTCCATCTCTACTTGCCAGACTGGGAAGTGGGTTTCTGCAGCCCTGGATGATCTGGCCCTACGCATCCTGTAACCATCTGGGGCATCCCTGAGAGGAGGGTCTACCCATCTCAGGGTAGATGGGTACCATTTCAGATGTCGCTAGGTCTGTCCTAGTGTGTCTCTCTCCACTTGACGAATTCCACACCTCTCCAGTTTGCTCACATCTCCAGTTTCTCCATCCCAGACTTCTCCCTTCCCTGCAAGCCTCTGGGAGACACCCCTGGCATGCCAAGTGTTAATGGCGCTGGGTCCTGACCCACAGAGGGTCTCTTTTGGGGGATTTCAAGAAAGACTGCTGGGGGCTGAGGAAGGGCTTCTGCCCTGGGGACCTGACTGGGAAGGGGGCAGAGGTTCTGGGCTTGGGTTGGAGTTCAGAGCCCATGCCTGGGCAGCTCTGCGCCCTCCCTGGAGGTGGNCTGGTACAGACTTGGACAATCACTCTTGTTCTCCGGATCTCAGTTTTCCCATCTGTACACTGAGGAGCTTCACGGTCCCTTCCAGCTGTGACAATGGGTAGTGTAAGAGTTCCAAGTTGGGGCTCAGTCCTGAAGCATCGGAGCTGACCAGCGTGCAAGCGGGACACCTGGCCATCTCATAGAGTCCTTCAGCATCTCTTGCATTCAGACATTCAGACTTGAACTTGGTGAAGAGCAAGTCCTGTGGTAACAGGGGCAGCTGCTGCTCACTGCGCTGCTGCTGTGTGCCAGGCCGTGTGCCAGGTGCTTCCGGAGTGCCAACTCATGGGCCTCGGCAAATCCTGCGGGTTAGGCAGCCAGGCCCAGAGAGGCTGAGGAGCTGGGTCTCAGTCACACAGCTCTGGCCATAGGGATTCAAGTCAAGCTTGTCTGATCCCTGGCCTGTGAGTTCACTATGTGGTACAGAAACATTCTGAAATCTGGGAACTCAACCAGGGGGCTCTGAAACAACTCAGAGCGGCGGGATGGAGTGGGAGGCGGCGGGGAGGTTTGAGAAAGAGGGGGTGTAGGTACATCTATGGCCGATTCATGTTGATGCTAGGCAGAAACCAACACAATTATCCAGGATAAAAGCAATAAGGATAAGGATAAAAGCAATTATCCTTCAATTAAAAATAAATACATTTAAGACTAAATAAAAATTTTAAAAATCCTGAAATCTGAGTACAAAGACATGTGTGCTCTGCTGAGAGCCATCTTCTGTAACTGCTTGGCTTTAGGGCCCACCAACGCTGGCAGAAGGCAGGGCCTCCACACGATCTGAGACTACCTACTAAGGCATGGTCGGTCATCCCTGCAGCTCAAATGGTAAAGAATCTGCCTGCACTGCAGGAGACCCCACCTTGACCCCTCGGTTGAGAAGATCCTCTGGAGAAGGGAATGGCAATCCACTCCAGTATTCTTGCTTGGAAAATCCCATGGACAGAGGAGCCTGGTGGGCTACAGTCCATGGGGTCACAAAGAGTCCAATATGACCGAAGCGACTTGGCATGCACGNAGGATAAGGATAAAAGCAATTATCCTTCAATTAAAAATAAATACATTTAAGACTAAATAAAAATTTTAAAAATCCTGAAATCTGAGTACAAAGACATGTGTGCTCTGCTGAGAGCCATCTTCTGTAACTGCTTGGCTTTAGGGCCCACCAACGCTGGCAGAAGGCAGGGCCTCCACACGATCTGAGACTACCTACTAAGGCATGGTCGGTCATCCCTGCAGCTCAAATGGTAAAGAATCTGCCTGCACTGCAGGAGACCCCACCTTGACCCCTCGGTTGAGAAGATCCTCTGGAGAAGGGAATGGCAATCCACTCCAGTATTCTTGCTTGGAAAATCCCATGGACAGAGGAGCCTGGTGGGCTACAGTCCATGGGGTCACAAAGAGTCCAATATGACCGAAGCGACTTGGCATGCACGCATACATTGAGGCATGAACAAGTGAGCACCGCCACCTCTGCAAAGCCACTTCCTCCAAAACCTCTGGGGGGCCAGGAGGGCTGCATCTGCTTGGCCTCTGACGTTTTGGGGAAGCAGCCTGACATCACCTTTTGGGGTCCAGCAAGCAGTGGACGATCATCAACTGTGCGTCTTGAAAGCCCACAGTCTCTGCGGCCACTGGGCCATCACTAACATGTCAATGTGCAGACCATGCGCCCTCTCCCCCGGCCACGTTCCCTCACTGACTGCTGGCCGAGGACGCCTGACCCAGGGCTCTATGCCCAGCACGGGGTTCTTGCCTGCCCTTCGAAGCCCAACCCACTGGGCGGGGCAGGTGGGGTCATAGGAGGTCTTTGGATTCTGGGAACAGAGAGGCAGAATGCCATACATTAGGATGTAGGACCAGCCACTCTGGGAGGTGGGGGCACAGGGCCGAGAGCTTGGAGGTAGAGCTCCAGAACTGTCTTTTCTGGCTCCCCACCCCCCATCTCTCTGCACCTTCATTTATAAGAGAATGGCCTCTGCTCCCCCTGACTCGCAACTGCTTTTAGGGCTGACATCCAGCCCGCCCCTGCCAAGCCCCATTGGGTTAAATATGGGCTGGGGACATCCCTCCTTCCCCCAACCTCCACTCCGAGACTGCATCCAGCAACATACCCACCCAAGCACCACATCGCTCGCCCCAGGCTGGGGGCGGGAGGGCAGAAAAGACCCGCGGGTCCATGGAAGTGGCCTCTCTCGCCTCCTGCCTAGCCCAGCAGCTGCTGCTTCTTGTGGTTCTCTGCCTCCTCTCTCTACTTGAAGGACACCTGCCAACACCCAGCTGATGGCAGGGCCCTATTGGAGTCAGAGCGCCCCTGGAGCCTGGGGCCTGGGGACACTGAAGGCAGCAAGCCAAAGGGAAAGGGAGGTGTCACTTTCAGCTCCTTCCAAACGGGCTGCCGGCTTGGGGGTGACTTGTCTCCAAGGGCAAGGTTTGGCCCTTAGCCTGGAAGACTGTGGAAGTCAGTGCAGTCTAAGGGGTGGCAGGGAGGCCCTGTAAGGACTTGGCCCCTGACTGCCCATGTGGCCCAAGGTTCTCCCTGGTCTGCTGCGTGGCTGGGTTTCCCGGCAGGCCACTCTGGAAGAGTAAATAAAGCCTTGTTAATAATTCTGTCTGAATCACCTGGCACGGCCTCTGGATGCTCTGTGCTAAGAGTGGTTCATAGGGGCCTGGAGAGACTCATTACTGGGAGGTAAAACGATTGAAAATCCGTGAGGCCACCTGCTAATGGGTTTTATGAGGCCTGGACCAGGCTAAGTTTGGAGTCCCACTACTGAGGGCCACCGATATGCAGGGTGGGCAAAAGAGCCTGCATGCGAATTCCAGAAGGTGTAAACAAGCTTTACCTCAAAACCAAGGAAATCAGTTTTAAAGATCAAACCAGTCAATCCTAAAGGAAATCAACCTTGAATATTCATCGGAAGGACTGATGCTGAACCCGAAACTCCAATACTTTGGCCACCTGATGCAGAGTCAACTCACTGGAAAAGACCCTGGTGCTGGGAAAGACTGAGGGCAAAAAGGAGAAGGGGGCGACAGAGGATGAGATGGTAGGATGGCATCACCAACTCAATGGATATGAGTTTGAACAAGCTCCAGGAGATGGTAAAGCACAGGGAAGCCTGGCATGCTTTGGTTTACGGGGTCACAAAGAGCCAGACATGACTGAACAAAAACAAAATGGGCTAAAGCATAATGGGAACTTTATTGACCCATGTAACTCAGGAATCCAGCAGGATCTGCCTTCAGGCAAGGCTTGATCCAGGTGTACAGGCTCGGAGAGGATCTGGGTTTCCCCCTTCCATTTCTGGCTCTGCATCCTCGCATTGGGACCATTGCTGGGAGGGTTTCGAACCTGCTGCAGGTGGCAGTTTAGGTGGCCCACTTGGTGTTTGCATCCTGCTGAAAGTGACCTACTTCCTCCCCTGCCAACCAATCTATGTGGTGGGGTGGGGAGACAAGGGATGTGCTGATCAGTCTAAACCAGTTGAGAGCTTCAAACCTAGAGCTGGGAGTATGGGGTCAGTCTCATCCACACCACAAGTCTAAGAAACCTGAGGTTCCAGTATGGGATAGAGAAGATGAGATAAAAGTGTGAGAGGCAACAGGCAAAGTCCCTCACATCGCGCCTTTGTGCAGTAATTATCAATACACTGATGTGATCCAATACACAGATCTGGGTGCAGTCTGATCATGTTCACTTCAGTTCAGTTACTCAGTCATGTCCAACTCTGCGACCGCATGGACTGCAGCACTCTAGGCCTCCCTGTCTATCACCAACTCCCAAAGTTTACTCAAACTCATGTCCACTGAGTCAGTGATGCCATCCAACTATCTCATCCTCTGTCGTCCCCTTCTCTTGCTTTCAATCTTTCCCAGCATCAGGGTCTTTTCAAATGAGTCAGCTCTTTGCATAAGGTGGCCAAAGTGTTGGAGTTTCAGCTTCAGCATCAGTCCCTCCAATGAACACCCAGGACTGATCTCCTTTAGGATAGACTGGTTGGATCTTGCTGTCCAAGGGACTCTTAAGAGTCTTCTCCAACACCACAGTTCAAAAGCATCAATTTTTTGGCGCTCAGCTTTCTTCACAGTCCAACTCTCACATCCATACATGACCATTGGAAAAACCATAGCCTTGACTAGACGGACCTTAGTCGGCAAAGTAATGTCTCTGCTTTTCAATATGCTGTCTAGGTTGGTCATAACTTTCCTTCCAAGGAGTAAGCATCTTTTAATTTCATGGCTACAGTCACCATCTGCATTGATTTTGGAGCCCAGAGAAATAAAGTCAGCCACTGTTTCCATTGTTTCCCCATCTATCTGTCATGAAGTGATGGGACCAGATGCCATGATCTTCGTTTTCTGAATGTTGAGCTTTAAGCCAACTTTTTCACTCTCCTCTTTCACTTTCATCAAGAGGCTCTTTAGTTCCTCTTCTCTTTATGCCATAAGGGTGGTGTCATCTGCATATCTGAGGTTATTGATATTTCTCCCAGCAATCTTGGATGAATGGATAAACAAAATATGGTATGTGTGAGTAGGCATGTAAAATGGAATATTACTCAGCCTTAAAAAGAAATGAAATTCTGAAACATGTCACAAATGAACATTGAAATTATTATGTGAGGCCAAACGCCTATTCAGATCTTTTGCACATTTAAAAAATGGGTTATCTTTTTATTGAGTCATATGAGTTCTTCTTACATCCTGGAAACAAGACCATTCTCAGATATATGATTTGCAAATATTCGGGCTGTCTTTTCAGTTTCTTGATGATGCCCTTTGAAGCACATAAGTTTTAATTTGCATCAACTCCAGTTTACTTTATTGCTTGTCTTTGGTGTCATATGTAAGAAACCATTGCCTAATACAAGATCATAAAGATTTACCCCATGTTCTCTTGTAAGAGTTTTATAGCTTCAAATGTATGATCTATTGAGGTAATTTGGATATATGGTATGAGGTAAGGTTACAAACTTACTTTCTACATGTGAATGTCCAGTTTTCCTTAGCAGCATTGGTTGGGGAGGGAAAAAGATCCTTTTCAGATTGAATTGGTTTTGGCACCCTTGTCATAAATGCTTGGGTTTCTTTCAGGGCTTCCTATATTATTGAGCTATACGTTCACGCTTATACCAACACCACATTCTCTTGATCATGACAGCTTTGTAGTATGCTTTGAAATTGAGAAATGGGAGTCCATCAGCTTGGTTCAAGATTGTTCTGGCTACTATGAAAGTATTAGTTACTCAGTTGTGTCCAATTCTTTGTGACCCCTTAGACTATAACCTACCAGGCTTCCCTGCCCATGGAATTCTCCAAGCAAGAATACTGGAGTGGGTAGCCATTCCCTTCTCCAGGGGATCTTCCTAACCCAGGGAATGAACTCCGGTCTCCTGCGTAACAGGCAGATTCTGTTACTATGAATTCCTCAAATTTGCAGATGAATTTGAAGAACAAATTGTGAACTTCTGCAAAGAAAACTGCTGGGATTTGGGTAAGGATTACACTGAATTCTAAGATCAATTTGGAGAGTATTGTCCTCTTTAACAATACTGTTTCCTGATCCATGAGTATGAGATTGCTTTCTGTTTATTTCAGTTCAGTTCAGTCGTTCAGTCATGCCCGAGACTGCGGCACGCCAGGCTTCCCTGTCCATCACCAACTCCCGGAGCTTGTTCAAACTCATGTCCATCAAGTCAGTGATGCCATCCAACCATCTAATCCTCTGACATCCCCTTGTCCTCCCACCTTCAGTCTTTCCCAGCATTAGAGTCTTTTCCAATGAGTCATTTCTTCACATTAGGTGGCCAAAATATTGGAGTTTCAGCTTCAGCATCAGTCCTTCCAATGAATATTCAGGACTGATTTCCTTTAGGATGGATTGGTTGGATCACCTTGCTGTCCAAGGGACTCTTTTTAAATCGTCTTTAATTTCTTTCAGAGTTTCCCTGGTGGCTCAGCTAGTAAAGAATCCACCTGCAATGTGGGAGACTCGGGTTCAGTCCCTGGGTTGGGAAGATCCCTTGGGGAAGAGAACAGCTCCCCACTCCAGTATTCTGGCCCAGAGAATTACACAGACTGTATAGTCCATGAGGTCACAAAGGGTCGGCCATGACCGAGTGACTTTCACTAACTTCTTTCAATGCTTTCAGAGTATAAATTTTACACGTCTGTTACATTTGTCTGTTTTATTCTTTTTGATGCTATTGTAAAAGGAAATGTTTTTCACTTTCATTGTATGGACTGTTGATTCCAAGTGTATAGAAGGGGTTGATCTTTGTATATTGACCTTGCACCATCCTTGCTTGCTTTTGCGTCTCCATGCTTTACACAGCAGGCAGTCACCGTGGCAGAGCCTGTGGTGGTGGGGGGCGGGGGGCAAGACCGGAGGCCAGGCCGCCAGCCACGAGGCACCAGCTGATGTGTAATCCAGGTGACAGGTGTGTGGGGCTGGCCTGGCAAAGTGGGGAAAGAGAAATGGGTGGGCTTGAGCCACAGGACTGGGATGGGGTGGGAGGAAAGGACCTGTCAAGGATAAGGTCCATACCCCCACTATATATAAAATAGGTAACAGGGAATACTACTCAGTACTCTATAATGGCCTCTATGGGAAAAGAATCTAAAAATGAGTGGATGTGTGTGTATGTGTAACTGATTCGCTTTGCTGTACACCTGAAATGAATACAATATTGTAAATCAACTATATGCTGATAAAATGTTTTTTAAAAGAAAAACAAAAAAAGGGTAAGGCCTTAAGTTTTTGGCCTGAATCACATTTACCAGGATTAGAGGTAGGTGGTGTCATGGCTATTTCATTTTGAAAGTGTGGCTTTGAAGTGGCTTTAAAACAAGCGGAAGGAAGGGAATTAATTCCTGGCAGTCTAGTGGCTAGGACTTAGCACTCTTTATGCCAAGTACCTGGGTTCAGTCCCTGTCGGGGAACAAAAAAGTTCCATGAGCCACGAGGCACAGCGAGAAACAAACAAACAAAAAAGCTACCGGTTCCAGAGGCAGCGGAATAAGCCGCTAGTAGCCCAGGGCAGCTCTAGGCTGGAAATAAAGTCCCGGGGGGTCAGAGAGCGGGAAAAGACAGCTGGGCAGTGGCCGAGAAGCCAGCACCAAATGGACGGACGCAGGAAGCCAGCTGTGACCAGGCAGCTGGAGAAGCAAGCAGGGGGTGAAGCCTCCTGGGGGAGGGTCCCACGGTGCCGTAAGCTGCTGAAGTCACAGCAGGTAGCAACCCAGCCTCAAAGACTGCAGGAGACTTCGGCCAATGGAACCCAGACTGCACTGAGGTGGGTGTGCGTGCGTGCGTGCGTGTGTGCACACGCTGTCGCATCCAATTCATTTGTGACCCCATGGACTGTAGCCCACCAGGCTCCTCTGTCCATGGCATTTTCCAGGCAAGAATACCGGGATGGGTAGCCATTTCCTTCTCCAGGGAATCTTCCTGACCCAGGGATCGAACCCGCGCCGCCTGTATTGGCCGGCAGATTCTTGAGCACTGTGCCTGGGAGGGAAAGCAGCAGACCTAAGCAGCTTGCCCTGTAAGTGGGGGTGGGGCTGCTGCTCGGCCTGGGGAGACTCAGTTTTTAGTTTTTCCCCAAGTTCTTTGGGAAACATTTGAACAAGCTGTATTGCTGGTGGGAAGGGGTCCGTTAAACTGTAAAGGGTGGGAGGAGAGAGGGAAGTAAGGGCAACAGTGACATGCTCAGCTCTGCCCCACGCAACCCATCCCCTGCCACCGCTCGCTCATCAGGCAGTGGGCGCCAGATTATTCATATTCCAGTTCTGCAAATACTAGTGTATTACGTGCTTTCAGCCCTTATTGAGCCTGGAAGACTGGAGCCCAAGACCCGGAAGAAACGCCTGCTACATGCATAATCGAGGATGGCTGATGCAGAGGTTCAAGCTCAGTTCCTCACGTTCTCATGAGCAGTTTCCCGTTTTTATGAAGGTAAGCATCCCTGGCAACTGGGAAGGACTGGTGCAGGGTGCGGTTCCTGCGAGGGGCAAGATCCCATAAAATCCAGCCCCCAAACCGTGCAGGCAGCTGAGCCCCATGTGCAGGGCCAGACCAGCCTGAGGGCTGGATGGATGTTCAGCAGTGCCCGCTGGGCACGCAGCTCGAGCCGGGGGCGGCTCAGGTCTGCGGGAAGTCACCGCTTTCTCACCCCACTTAGCAACCGTGTTGTCGCACAGCCTGAGGGACTGTGCAGCTCTCCACCTGCTGACCTGACGGATTCCGGGGAAGGGGAGGGCGTCCGAGGGGGCGGCTGCCACGGGGAAGCAGCCCACATGGGCACCAGGACAACTCCAGGGCTCCTGGGAGCGGTGGGCTGCTCTCAGCCAGATCTGGATCAGCCCTGTTTGACTAGCTCGTTAGAGAAACCAGAAGGCGGCTCAGACTCATCAGCACTGGCCTTCCTGCCCCTGAGTGGCACCCCGAGATAGAGGGTCCAGGTAGTGTCTCCTGCAGCCTGTGACGCTCATGTGTAGTCGACTCAGATGCCTGTGATTCTAACCAGGGAGGAGGAAGCCTCCTTGTTCCAATGGAGGGGAGTGGTTCAGCTGGCACCCCAGCCCCTGCCTGTACCCTCCTCACCTGATTACCGCTGCAACCCTGCCAGGTGGGCCCAGAGAGGATGCCAGCTCACTGCTGTGGGTCCAGGAGTCTGCATGGGTGGGCATTCAACACAACCTGTGAACTCCTGGGACATGTCTCAACCAGGGAGCTGGGCTCTCGAGGTGTGACCTGGCACAGCTGAGGCGGCATTGCCTGGGAGCTTGTTAGCAATGCAGCCTCTCGGGCCTGGAGACCTACTGAATCACAAGCCCTGGGCCCTCCGGGGGACTTCCGCTTGCTTGGGTCTGAGACGCACTGGGTGAGACGGTCCCCGGGCCCTTCCTGCACCTGCCCTCAGCTGTCCCCTTCCTGCCTCAGCACCTCGCGCTCTTGACAGCCTCACCTGACTCCTGAGCTGTCCACTCTCAGAACGCCCTGTCCCCTCTCCTCAGGCTTCATCCCACAGACACCCCTAATAACCCAAGGCCTGGGTAGAGTCAGGAAGGGGCTGTGGGTGAGGCAAGGCCAGTAACTGGAAAATCTGGGCCAGAGGACAAGGTTCCGAGGCCTTCATTCCGAGCCTCTGTGAGAGTGGGCAGAGGGCCATTCGCTCGTTCCTGGCAGCACAGCACCAGTGCCTGAGGCCCGTGACTCTACCTTCATTACCCCAAGGCTGCAGTCGGGAGACCCAGGTTCTCCTCTCGGTTCCAACACTCAGCAGGTGGGTGAGGTGGAGGGTGGACACAACCATGTCCAGGCCCCCATTTTTGCAGCTTTACAGCCAGGGATCTGAATGGACAAGTCACAGACATCTCCTGCATGGAGGAAGCCATACACCCAAGTGGGATCCCACGCACGCGACCTTCCAGAATAGACCAAACAACGGCGTAGACGTCAGAGCAGCGGCAGTGGCAGTTGTGGAGAGGGGGTGATGTGGACCGAGAAGGGGCACAGGGGACTTTATGGGGTCGTGGAAATGTTCCATCTCCATTAAAGGAGAGGCTGGAGCTGTTTATACATGTTAAAACTCATCCAACTTTATGTCTGAAAAGGTAAATTTTACTGTATGTAAGTTAAACCTCCATTTAAAACATTTCTAGTAAATTAAGGGGTTTAGGATTAGATGACTTCCAAAAATGCTCGTCTAAAATCTTGGATAGCCTCTGATTTTTCTTTAAAAAATTTTTTTTATTTGGGGCTGTACTGGGTCATTACTGCTGTGTGCGAGCTTTTTCCAGCGGCGGCAAGGAGGCTATTCTTCACTGCTGTGCAGGGCTTCTCAGTGCAGCGGCTTCTCTTGCTCCCGAGCACCGGCTCTAGGTGTGTGGGCTTTAGTAACTGCAGCTCGAGGGCTCCAGAGCGCAGGCTCGGTACTTGTGGCCCCCGGGCTTAGTTACCCGAGGCATGTGGAATCTTCCCAGACTAGGGATAGAACCTGCGTCCCCTGCCACTGGCAGGCGGATTCTTAACCACTGGACCACCAGGGCAGTCTGGATTGTTTGGACTCTGACGTGGGATAACCAGCCTCGAAGGCGGCTGTCGAGGTGTGGGCTTTGCCCCAGGCCTCCGCCATCAGAGCCCCTCCAGGGGCAGCACTGCGCAGCACCTGGCTCAGAAGGCACCACGACCCCTGTGGAGGCAGGACCCTCGTCAATTACAGCTGCTCCTCCGTCTGTCCTAAGANGGTAACTGGAAAATCTGGGCCAGAGGACAAGGTTCCGAGGCCTTCATTCCGAGCCTCTGTGAGAGTGGGCAGAGGGCCATTCGCTCGTTCCTGGCAGCACAGCACCAGTGCCTGAGGCCCGTGACTCTACCTTCATTACCCCAAGGCTGCAGTCGGGAGACCCAGGTTCTCCTCTCGGTTCCAACACTCAGCAGGTGGGTGAGGTGGAGGGTGGACACAACCATGTCCAGGCCCCCATTTTTGCAGCTTTACAGCCAGGGATCTGAATGGACAAGTCACAGACATCTCCTGCATGGAGGAAGCCATACACCCAAGTGGGATCCCACGCACGCGACCTTCCAGAATAGACCAAACAACGGCGTAGACGTCAGAGCAGCGGCAGTGGCAGTTGTGGAGAGGGGGTGATGTGGACCGAGAAGGGGCACAGGGGACTTTATGGGGTTGTGGAAATGTTCCATCTCCATTAAAGGAGAGGCTGGAGCTGTTTATACATGTTAAAACTCATCCAACTTTATGTCTGAAAGGTAAATTTTACTGTATGTAAGTTAAACCTCCATTTAAAACATTTCTAGTAAATTAAGGGGTTTAGGATTAGATGACTTCCAAAAATGCTCATCTAAAATCTTGGATAGCCTCTGATTTTTCTTTAAAAAATTTTTTTTATTTGGGGCTGTACTGGGTCATTACTGCTGTGTGCGAGCTTTTTCCAGCGGCGGCAAGGAGGCTATTCTTCACTGCTGTGCAGGGCTTCTCAGTGCAGCGGCTTCTCTTGCTCCCGAGCACCGGCTCTAGGTGTGTGGGCTTTAGTAACTGCAGCTCGAGGGCTCCAGAGCGCAGGCTCGGTACTTGTGGCCCCCGGGCTTAGTTACCCGAGGCATGTGGAATCTTCCCAGACTAGGGATAGAACCTGCGTCCCCTGCCACTGGCAGGCGGATTCTTAACCACTGGACCACCAGGGCAGTCTGGATTGTTTGGACTCTGACGTGGGATAACCAGCCTCGAAGGCGGCTGTCGAGGTGTGGGCTTTGCCCCAGGCCTCCGCCATCAGAGCCCCTCCAGGGGCAGCACTGCGCAGCACCTGGCTCAGAAGGCACCACGACCCCTGTGGAGGCAGGACCCTCGTCAATTACAGCTGCTCCTCCGTCTGTCCTAAGACACGGCCTCTGGAGTTGCAGCCACGTCTGTGTTTCGGTAGCAGCTGCACAGATCTGCTGAGACACGGGAACTTCTCTAGTAGGTGTCACTATTGTCAGCAGGAGTGAGTGGGAGGCATTCACTAATTTAATGAACAAAAAATCACAAAGAAAAAATGATAAGAGGGAAGTGGAGAGACAGCAGTCAGGAGTTGGCGACTTGCTTGGATCACAAACATACATTTCCGCCATAGAATCTTTATTTTACATGTTTGTGTCACAGCAAGAGAATCCACCCTCTACATCACCCTGATCGGAGCCCCCACCCGTTATATGTTTACATAAATACTCTTCAATGATCATCAGCGTTTAAAAAAGAAAAAAAATACTGACAACCCCCTCTGCATCCCAAACCAACCTGGAGAGCAAAGAATATTTACAGACAACTTCTCCCCCAAATGACACACACTTTCCGGATTGGATGTGTCTGAATTCTTTTGAGGTCACATGACCAGGTAAATCCAATTTTACGATCTGCAGAAGCTGCTTAAGGGGTAAAGAAACCCCCTTGTGCGGACAGGATTTGGGGATCCTTTTGCAATGAGTGTCTTAAATGCTAAGAAGGCTGACAGCTGGCTCCCTGACTGGTATGCCTGCCCACCACCAAACCTCAGACCCTGCCTCGAGACAAGCTTGCTGTCTTGGGAGTGAGCTAAGTTCTCTGTCTGACCTTGACTTTTACTGACTTCATTGGGGAGCCTCTTCCCAAACGGCCAGAAGCCCAAGGTCCCTGGTGTGATAACCAGCGAATCCTGGCTCCGGCACCTCCCTGTCCCTCCCCTGGCTTCGTTCTTCACACAGCCCTGCAGGGGAGGTGCGTGTCCATGCCCCAGAAACACTATCTGTCAGGCACACACCATGCAGAGTGGGCGGGTGCATCGTCAGGCGAGAGCAGAGGCCCGGGGGGAAGCTGGAGCGTGTCCAGCTTGCCAATCAATAGTTGCACTCCAGGTGGAGGTGACAAGGACTAGCATCAACTCAGGTGAAGCTCTTGAGACCTCCTGCCCGAAAACACCGGGAGAAAAGCGGAGTCAAGGAGCAGATCTTCTAGAAAGTCTGGTGTGGTTTGTTTCTGATATACCGAGAAGTATCAAGACAAAATCTAATTTAACTTCTTCAGTGGGAAAACCATTAATTTACTGAATTCTTACAAAGAAGAAGAAAAAGCTGCAGGCCACAGCACCCTGGACTCAGCCGATTCTGAATCTGTCAAGGTTGGGGTGGGTCAGGGAAGCATGGGTGAGGCGTGGAGGAGGGGTGGGCGAGGACCCGGCTCCTCTGAAGTTCAGCTGCCGGGCAGCAGGAAGCACCAATGGCCCCAGTGCTCTGCAGAGTGTGTGAGGCAGACTGTCTAAGGCGCCGGGAGACGGCCAGAGCCGCTCACACTGGAAACCAGCATCTGTGACACGGCTCCTTGGTCAGGGAGGACTAAAACAAGACATCGTTTCCACGTGGGGGCAGAATATCACACACGATTGAAAGCGATCACACGTGCTCAGGATAAAATTCTCCTGAGCTTGGAAAATTCATCTTTCTCACAGCTGCTGGCAGAAAATGATGCAATGCACCAAGGGCTTCAGCCTGTGCTCCCAGGCTGAGCCCACGCGGACTTGACAGGCCTGGGCCAAAAGGAGGGGAGAGAGAGGGAAGAGGGAGAGGGATGTGGGTCGTGGGGAGGGCACAACCCTTGCCCTGACAGCCCCACGGAGTGGCATCATGAAGAGACTGGGTGCTGCCTTCGCTGGCTGGATATGTCCAAGCGGGGGTGGGGAGGAAACCTGTAAATTTTACTCTAGAGTGGTTTCTGGAAAGAAAACTGGGCTCAGGCTATGATCTGAGAAACCATCTTTTACACTAGAGCAAGCTTCTCCTTACGCGAGAACGGGCCCCCAGGTGTGTTCAGTGGACGCGCTGCTGCCAAAATGTTACAGCACCGAGGGACGGAGAAATGGGCTAATGGAGTCTCTGGCCACTGTTAAGAGCCAGGATTAAGAGATCAACGATTTCAAAAAGTAAAAAAGGGAGAAATCAGTGATTGTTCTTATTGTCCAAAAAGTGATTTTCTAGCAAAATACACACACTTTATTAAAGGAAAACAGATCCTTTACCTCCTAAAATCTTGCAGCCAGTGGCACTTCTGGTCCACGGCCGGTTTCTCAGGAGGCAAGGGTGTCTCTTACAGGCAGATTCAGGGAGCAGGGGCAGAAAGCGAAGCTATAAATACCACTGATCACTCCTGACACGCACGATCACTTCTGACACGCACAATCCTCTGCCCAATCCTCCAACACTGAGAGGGAGGGTTTAACCGCTCCAACAGCGCCCAGCACGGGCTGCACAGGCTCTGACCGTCAGGCCGCAGCGAGCGGCTGTCAGCTGGGGAGAAGACCTGACTTTGGACCCCAACCCCTCATCCTCGCTCCAGGGTGAGGGCTGAGCGCTGCTCACAGCCCATTCAAGCGACAGAGGGACAACCACATGTTTATGAAACAGGATGAGGAGCTTAAATAATTTTGAAAATGCGTGCACTATCACTGCCTGGTCTTGGACTGGGGATTTGATTTTCCTTCCTCATCGGCCTGACTTCAAACGTTCTTGCCAGTTGCAACACAGGAGGCGGGCAGACGACCCACCTGTTAGGAAGGCTGTTGCCTTTCACTTTGGATCCACTACCTTCTCTCACCTGCACCGTCCTGCTCCTGAAGGGTCAGGACTACTGCTGCAGCCAAGTCAGCCCTTCCGTGAGCCTAGAGGCGACCAGAGCGGGGGACACGGGGGTTGAAGATGGTCCAGCCTGGGGGCTCCCACCCTCCCGTGGCTGCGGGGGGCCAGGGCCTGCCCACACGCGCGCCCTCGTCTGCATGCACTGCCGTCCCTGTCTCCAGGCCAGGAACTGAAGACACCTCTGTGGAGACCCTCAGGGCGGCAGGGGTGGGGGCTGGGGCGAGGTGGGGGTGTCCCTCAAACCTTTGGTTCCTGCCAAGAAGTCTATGGCCTCGTCAAGGACAGTGGCTCTCAGGACAAACAGCAAACTCGTCCTTAGGAGGGGAGCACCGGAGGGGGTTTGGGCCGCAGCAGGAGATACGTTCCTGAGGTGTGGAGATGGTGTCTACACACAGGAAGACAGGAGTCTGGAAAAATGCCCCCGTTCTCTGGGCAGCTTCCTTCTCCTGTCACATGGCTCCAAGTTAACTCAAAAAGAAAAGTCCCTTAGCTAATACTCAGGGCATATTTCCTGGCTCCTGAAGACAGGAGAACACATGAACCTCCCCAAAAATATCTGTGGAAAGGCGAAGGGCAGGGTCAGGCCAGGGGCCCGCTCCTCTCCACGCTGGGCCGGGACCGAGCCCCGTGGAGGTCGTGCCGGGAGAGCACAGGCGATATCAAAGAGCGCACAAGGGACATGTGTGTCCTCGTCAGCTGGGAACAGACAGGCACAGGGAAGGGAAAACCAGTGTTCTCAGTAGAGACTCTTCAGGTTCCTAAACCGGGGATGCTGAGTGACACCCCTAAATCTTGTGGCTTCTAATCGGCCCTTCCAGGCCAGCGGTCCAAGAAGCACCCCTAGCCGCCGTCGCCGTCTGGCACTCAGGAGGCAAAGGAGGGCTCAGGCTTCTGACACACACGCGGGCGCTGGGAGCCACCTGCATGGCCAGCACCCCATGTTCCCGACACGGTGTCTCAGTGCCCGTCTCAGGCCCCGGCAGCCAAAGCCTTGGCAGGAGGTGACCGGCAAGCCCTGCTACGCCCTGGGTCATGGCAGACCTTCTGGGCTTGCCCCATTATCCAAAGGCCTCTCAGCTCCGAACGGAGTGGCAGTGCCGACCCACCCGTGCTCAGCTCCACGCTCTGCAAGTTTGGAAGAGAAGCTCACTGAGATTCCTGAAAGGGGCTCCCCATCCCCAGACCCCGAGAGTAAAACCACTCATCACACCCTTCTTCTTCACACGCCTGCTCCTGGAACACAGGGATGAGGTCCATGCCGCTCCTCCGTTCACGAGTCCTGCCCAGCTCACAGGGAAAGTTTGCTTGGACTGAAGGGTTTGCTTTAATAGGACCCCTCCTGCCCCAAGCTGCTCCTGAAGGAAAGTCCTTCCCATTCCCCCGCTTCTGATCACACAGGGCAGGGGCAGCTGTGAGAGGAGTGGACAGGGCCGCCAGGGAAGCCAGAGAAATCCCAGCAGAGGCAGCTTTTTGAGCTTAAGAACACAGTTCTGTCCATCCATCAGGCAGGAAACCGTTTGCCACGAGAAGGGCCCTGACGGACGGTGACACCGTGGCCCTCGGACAACTGCTGCCCCTGGTCACTTTCAGAATTCGGGACGAAGGTCTGGGGCGACACTCAGGGCCAGGAACCCCAGGGCAGGCTCCTCATGCTACACTGAGTCTTGATTTTCTTTGTAAAATAACTTCATCTGTTTGCTCCCTGAAGATGCAACACCTGCCCCCGACTCCCACCCCGGCCTTCTCTGTGAGTCCCTGAGGCCCTTCTCGACAGCAGCCCCCCGGGCCGGCAGGGGCCCCCATCCGCCAGCACTACCTGCTACACACTGGGTCACAACTGCATCTCCCTGAAGAGCTCCCCAATTACAAAGCAGAAATAGAAACGAGAAACAAAGGCTTCCTTCCCCCTGCCTCCTCTTACACTCCCTCCCTGCCACTCCCACCTGAAGGAGAAGCGAGTTGCCTGTCACCAGCGTGCACCCGGCGTCCAGAAAAGAGTGAGAAGTTGGGTCTCTGCGGCCCTTGGCTCCAGCCGTGAGCTCTGTGGTGTCGCCGCTGTGAGGGGCCGATGCTCCTGCTGACCAACCGGACTGCGAATAAATCAGAAGTCTCTGCCCTCGCCCCTCCAAGCCGCTCCGTCACGCGCTGCCTTCCCAGTCGCCCTGTGGCTCCACTGAGCCGTTGGTCACCTTCTTGACTTTCTTCATATTCTCCATCACCCCGGACGTCGTCACTCTGAGTAAAGGGGAAAAAACACCAACGAGGGAAACAACAGTCTTTGAGTAAAAGGCTGTCCTCACCGCAGCCCAGTGCAACCAGGGCTACGGGATGTTGGCTCTGAAGCAGGACAGACCCGGGTTCAAACCCTGGCCTGCTCGACGTGAGCTGAGCTGTGTGAGCGCGTCTGGTCACGTGACCCTCCCCTTGTGCTGCAGGATAAACACGAACCTGACTTCCCAGAACTGTCATGACAGGCAGAGAGACGCTCCGCCGTGCCGAGTCACGGCGTGCCAGCTGTTAGCACAACCAACGCTAATCTCTCTCTCTTCCTGTCACAAAGTTCTGTTTTATATATATATAAAAAAAAACTAGTCACAATTATGACATCATTATCTGTGTCATAATTAACATTCTGGGGGAAAAGAAAAGCTGATCGGCTGTAGACACTTTCTACTAAGCAGCCACAGTGGCTCACTTCTGAGACCTGGGACAGAACCACGGGTTTCGAGGAACCTTCTGGGCCCAAAGACTCTGACAGTTACAGAGACCGGGAGTGAATCATGACATCCCTTGAGGAGGTGGGGTCCAGGAGAGGCTAACCTCCTGGCTCACAAAGTGGGAGCCAGACAGAGCCTGAGGCTCTCCGTGTTCGCGGCTCCTCCGCAGGGAATGCTGAGCAGACACGAGCTCCCCCTGGTCGGCAGAGCCCGGGGGACTTCTGGGCGCTGCAGCGACGCTGTACGCCTCTATACCGGCGGGTACACATCTGTCCAAACCCGCAGAGTGCGCAACACCAAGAGCAGCCCCTACTGTAAACTACGGGCTGGGGTTACCATGGTGAGTCAGCGCGGGTTCATTAGTTGTAAGGAACAGGCCCTGTGGAGGGGATGCTGCCGATGGAGGAAGCTACGCACGTGTCGGGTGGGAGGCAGACGGAGGGAATATCTGCATCCTCTGTTCAATTCTGTTCAGTGTTATGAAGCGAAAAACATTCTACGAGAGAGCCTTAAAAACAAACACCCCGGCCCAGCATCTCCGAAGTACTCTAAGAAACATGAGGCACCTCTGTCCCCCATTGTGGACCAAGAGGAATTTCCTAATCAGCGAAGCAAAATTCAACCAGCCAACCCAGCACACTCTCTCCAAGGACCCGCCCTATGTGCCCCCAGCTCCCAGGTCCCGTTACCTACAAATGGCAACTCCGGGGCTCCACACGTGCCACAGCTAGCGTCTGCCCAGCTGGATCACACAGGGGAGAAACGATCTCATACGGAGGGGGAAAGGAAGGCTCTCCCTTCTTTTCTGTTGTCACGCTGCTGCCTCAGGGTCATGCAGTCCTCCCCAGGGCTGGGCTTTGCTCCTCGGTTCTCTGTGCTTCTGGTAAAGCCAAGACCGGGAGGGGGTTCCTGTAGGAACCGAGGGATTCCGGCAGGGGCTGCTGGTGAGTGTCAAGTGTTGGTTCTGTGGCTGCCGCACCGTGTTAAGAAGGCGGAGCTCAACACGTGCGGATGCCGAGGGCAGAGCACCAGGCATCACGACCCAGGGACGGCTCAGATGGCAGGCTTGGGACAGCCTTTGCTTCCTTGCTTTCCCTAAGGAAATACTCCTCGCCACATGGTGGCCCAACTGAGAAAACCACCTTTCCTCCATCATGACAGGCCGGGGGTGAGGACAGAGAGTGATAAGGCTGGAACTGGTGCTCTCAGGGGGCCCAGTGCCCAGCAGAACAGTCTTTCAGATGGACACGCAGAGCCAGCCCAGATATACAGGATGGGAGTGCCAGGACGCAGGGCTGACAACGCTCAGGATGAGAAACCACCTCTACCGGGGTGAGGTGGGGGATGGGGGATGCTCTGAAGACTGCATTGAAAGATGAGGAGCCAACAGCAAGATGCAGGTGGAGGGAGGAGGGCAGGGGAGTTTCTGAAAAGAAACCCAGCAGGAAGAGACCTTCTATAAAATGTGGTCCCGAACAAGTTACAGCAAAAAACAAATGTATACTTAGCTCTCGGCTTCCCAGGTGGCGCTAGTGGTATAGAACCCGCCTGCCAACGCAAGAGATATGAGAGAAGCGGGTGCGATCCCTGGGTCAGAAAGATTCCCTGGAGGAAGGCATGGCAACCCATTGCAGTATTCTTATCTGGAGAACCCCCTGGACAGGCGAGCCTGGCAGACTGCAGTCCACGGGGTTTGCAGAGTCAGACACGCCTGAGCGGCGCAACACACACACATGCTCAACTCCAGACGGGCTCTCACTTGTGCCTTTTCAACCAGCGGGCCTGGCTCGGATTCTGTTACTTCTAGAAAAGGCANGTGCGATCCCTGGGTCAGAAAGATTCCCTGGAGGAAGGCATGGCAACCCATTGCAGTATTCTTATCTGGAGAACCCCCTGGGCAGGCGAGCTTGGCAGACTGCAGTCCACGGGGTTTGCAAAGAGTCAGACACGCCTGAGCGGCGCAGCACACACACATGCTCAACTCCAGACGGGCTCTCACTTGCGCCTTTTCAACCAGCGGGCCTGGCTCGGATTCTGTTACTTCTAGAAAAGGCATATCTAGCGGTTCCCCTGCGCTCCCCTCCACCTTCTGTAACAGGGGTTTCTTCCTCTGCACAACAGGAAGCTGGTGTTTGGGGCCCAGAAGTAGGCTCTGCTTCCAATTACTATATCCACAGAGGAGCTGAGCGCATCCCACGCTGCCCGACCTGCCCGCCAGCCCAGCAGAGTCTGCCGTGGGTCTGAACTGGGAAGAGAGAAAAGGCTGCCTGTGCTAGAGGCCACACACTTCAAAGAGTGGACAGGGAGGGAGCAACTCAGCCGCAGGCGCGTTATCAAACACAACTGCTGACCTGGCCCATCAGAGTTCATCAGTTTACAAGCAAATATTCTCAATCACTATTCACTTCTCTAGAAAATGACTGCCCCTTCCCGGAAAACAGGACCCTAGAGTCACTCAGCCTGTGCCTCAGAAAAGCTCTTTTTACAGCTCACATATAGGTCAAGTCACTGTGCTAGGTGTGAAAAGCCATCAAGTTATCTGAAGGACGTTAGAGGATCATTAGCGGACTTAAAGATGACTTGGATAATTACACTGTCAAACCTGAGCTTCCACCGGCAGGCCCAATGGGAAGTGGGGCTATCTATCCCCAATAGTTCTGAACAGGCCAAGGATAGCCCCAAGTTCTTGCTGCTAAGTTGCTGACAGCAGGCTCCAAGAATGCCTCAGAGGATGGCAAGTTCTACTTCCCCTGAAAAGACTAAGTGAAGTGATCCTTGGCAGATACTGGACCTCAACCTGAATACAAAAGCCTGGGGCCTGAGTGTCCATCTCTTGCGCCTAAACACAGAGGGACCACCTCTGAAGCAATAATCTGCAGAGAGCAGCTGCTCCCGCTCACACCACCCTGCTCTCAGTGAGGTAGGGGCAAGGGAGGGGAGGGAAGAAAGGAGATTCTTACACAGATTCCATTTCCAAGTCATCTTCTTCCTGAGAAAGCTGTAGGTAGGGGTTGTCTGAAGCTGGACGGAACTTATACCCCGTGAGAACAAAGAACACCAGCGTGGCCATTTCATCCAGGAGCTGCAAATTTTAAAACCATCCCCAAGTAAAGGGATTAGAATACTGTTCTTCAGAAAGCAGTGGAACCAAACAAACTGTCTCCCCTGCCCCCCAATAAGCCACCGCTCACTGATCAGTCACTCAAACGCCAAAGCTGACCGTTGGGGACCATGTTCCTTAGGGGACTTGCTGAAGCCTTCTGCCTAGAGAGGGCTTCCCTTGTGGCTCAGCTGGTAAAGTATCCACCTGCCATGTAGGAGATTCAATCCCTGCAGGTTCAATCCCTGGACTGGGAAGATCCCTTGGAGAAGGGAAAGGCTACCCACACCAGTATTCTGTCCTAGAGAATTCCACTGACTCTATAGTTCATGGGGTCGCAAAGAGTCGGACATGACTGAGCGACTTTCACTTCTTCCCAGAGAGGACATTTGAGAGTCCTTGCTTTAAGTCTTCACTGTCATCTTTGAAGAGCTCATTATATACATACATTTCCCTACAATGTCCAAAGCACCAAGTGAGAGCGTCCAAAAAATAGTCTCTAAATCATCTGGTGACTAACCAGTAGTTAAACTAGCTCTAGTATACTGCAGAGATAACTTTATTATTGAAATAATATTAACAATGGACAAAAAGAAGGGAGGTTTGGATTCTAAGCTATTCTAAGCCCTATAACTGAAGGATAGGGCCCCATTTCATCGAGGTTTGAATTATACTGGGCAAGGCTTTCTCTGCCTGGGGATTTTTTTCTCTTCAAGGATTTTTAAAATTGAAAACTAAATCAATTCCAGATTTCTCATGTAATCCAGCAGCTTTCCTGGACAAACACATCTTAACTGTACACCAGAAGAGACAGACGGTCTTAGCGGCCACTGCCAAATAAATCTGGAACCATCTCAAGTTACCCCGAGACTTCCTGCTCAGACACAAGCTCCCTGGCCCCGTCCTCTGAGCGGCATACCTGGTAGAGCCACTTCCACTGGAACGGAACAGCGAGCTTGAGGAGGAATGCGATGATCCTGGTGAAGTATATGTAACACACGATCTGAGGAGGAACAGAGGCAAGCATTGAAGGCAACGCAGAAACCAGCGCTTCTTTCTGCCAGCAGTCTGCTAAGGGGAAAGCAGTCGCCGGAAGAACATCACTGGACACTTACAGTGCTAACTAACAAGTCAGCAGAGAGAGAAACTCTCCACTACTCGAGAGGATTTCCTCTTTTTCTCTAGGTGACTAAGATAGATATTGATTGATAACAGTCACTCCCATGGACAGGATACTTTGTTCTTAACTCCTGAGCAACCTCCTTCTCACCAAATTCTCATACATTTTTGGTGGTGGTGGTGGTGTGGGGACAAGTCATGTCCAACNTAGATATTGATTGATAACAGTCACTCCCATGGACAGGATACTTTGTTCTTAACTCCTGAGCAACCTCCTTCTCACCAAATTCTCATACATTTTTGGTGGTGGTGGTGGTGTGGGGACAAGTCATGTCCAACTCTTTGTGACTCCGTGGACTGTAGCATGCCAAGCTTCCCTTCACTATCTCCTGGCGTTTGCTCAAACCTGGAGTTTGTTCATTGAGTTGGTGATGCCATCCAACCATTTCATCCTCTGTGGCCCCTTCTCCTCTTGCCCTCAATCTTTCCCAGCATCAGGGTATTTTCCACTGAGTCAGCTCTTCGCATCAGGTGGCCAAAGTATTGAAGCTTCAGCATCCTTCCTTCCAATGAATATTCAGGGTCGATTTCCTATAGGACTGACTGGTTTGATCTCCTTGCAGTCCAAGTGACTCTCTCAAGAGTCTTCTCCAGCACCACAATTCAAAAGCATCAATTCTTCGGTGCTCAGCCTTCTTTATGGTCCAACTCTCACATCCATAGATGACTACTGGAAAAACCACAGCTTTGATACATGGACCTTAGTCGACAAAGTGATGTCTCTGCTTTTTAATAAGCTATCTAAGTGTGTAAAATTTCCTTTCAAGGAATAAGCGTCTTTTAATTTCATGGTTGTAGTCACTGTCTGCAGTGACTTTGGAGCCCAAGAAAATAAAATTCTCATACATAACCCACTGATTTCCAGCCCTAAAGGGTAACAGTATTTTAGTCCCAGGCTTTGAGAAATGTTTTCCAGCAATAACAGCAAAATAAAACCATACAGGGGAAACACTGGATTTTAGTCTCTTCAGGAGATCCTGTGAATGTTAGAGGTCTACAGTCAGAGGAANGGAAAGCAGTCGCCGGAAGAACATCACTGGACACTTACAGTGCTAACTAACAAGTCAGCAGAGAGAGAAACTCTCCACTACTCGAGAGGATTTCCTCTTTTTCTCTAGGTGACTAAGTAAGATATTGATTGATAACAGTCACTCCCATGGACAGGATACTTTGTTCTTAACTCCTGAGCAACCTCCTTCTCACCAAATTCTCATACATTTTTGGTGGTGGTGGTGGTGTGGGGACAAGTCATGTCCAACTCTTTGTGATTCCGTGGACTGTAGCATGCCAAGCTTCCCTTCACTATCTCCTGGCGTTTGCTCAAACCTGGAGTTTGTTCATTGAGTTGGTGATGCCATCCAACCATTTCATCCTCTGTGGCCCCTTCTCCTCTTGCCCTCAATCTTTCCCAGCATCAGGGTATTTTCCACTGAGTCAGCTCTTCGCATCAGGTGGCCAAAGTATTGAAGCTTCAGCATCCTTCCTTCCAATGAATATTCAGGGTCGATTTCCTATAGGACTGACTGGTTTGATCTCCTTGCAGTCCAAGTGACTCTCTCAAGAGTCTTCTCCAGCACCACAATTCAAAAGCATCAATTCTTCGGTGCTCAGCCTTCTTTATGGTCCAACTCTCACATCCATAGATGACTACTGGAAAAACCACAGCTTTGATACATGGACCTTAGTCGACAAAGTGATGTCTCTGCTTTTTAATAAGCTATCTAAGTGTGTAAAATTTCCTTTCAAGGAATAAGCGTCTTTTAATTTCATGGTTGTAGTCACTGTCTGCAGTGACTTTGGAGCCCAAGAAAATAAAATTCTCATACATAACCCACTGATTTCCAGCCCTAAAGGGTAACAGTATTTTAGTCCCAGGCTTTGAGAAATGTTTTCCAGCAATAACAGCAAAATAAAACCATACAGGGGAAACACTGGATTTTAGTCTCTTCAGGAGATCCTGTGAATGTTAGAGGTCTACAGTCAGAGGAAGGACCAGTCCTCCTAAGTGCCCTAGTAAGGAAGGGCATGACAAGGATTCAACATGCGGACCCACTGGGAGCGGACAGCTTGCTGGGCTGTGCCCGGGGCAGACAGGCTTACGGGGAAGGGACGGTGCAGAGTAACAGTCAGTGCCAAAGCCACAGGTGAAAACCACTCTGAAGCTTTTGTCTGGGAGCAGGAAAGCAAAATTCTAGGAGACCCATAGCTTATACATTCCAGGAAACTATGATTCTAATATTTCATAGCAAGTTCTCCTTTTGGTGGTACGCTTATATGGACTTTTCGTGTTCATTTCAGTCATGTTTTTAGACATGATACCAATTTTGTAAGCCAATTTTTTAAAAAAGTTAAAATGCTATGCATGGCGTTTGCCTAGAAAACAATCTAGAGAAATAATGACTGAACTGTTAACCATTAATACCTGGGGGAGGAGGAAGAAAAGGGAAGGAGTAGAAGGTTCAGGGTCATAAATGGCTTTCGCTGTGCTCCTACCATCCCACATTTAAAAAATATCAAGCATGTTACTTTTCTGAGTATATAAAGCCAGATTTAAAACTAAAACCTAGTAGCAAGTAACTCAGATACTTAATTTCTACAGCCACCACTTGGTTTTGTTCAATGAAATCCCCGCAGTTCCCAGGAGCTAGTTCATTAGCTCTATTCCTTGAATTGACCTTATTCACAGACTTAGGAATTTTTTACTCACCAAGACGTAGTAATGTCTGAAAAGTTTCAGCTTCGCCAAGTTAATAGCAGCTGGGGAGAAGAAGACAACACCATGAGAGGCTGCTGCTGCTCTCATTTTTAAAGCTCGTCACCAGCAAGCACACTCGAGGTCCAGGGGCGGAGGCTAACGCAGATGGGGGCACCACCTGGGGGCACCTCTGTGGTTCTGGACATGAAGCCTGCCAGGGTCTCCCCCCATCTCCAGGAAGGATCTGGGAATTGTGGGGGCAGCAGGCTGGTGCCCCCAGCTCCAGCAAACCAGCGCTCCTTCCCGTCCCGGGTTCAGAAGCTTTAAACGGCCTTCCTGGGAGGATAGCGACACCACAGAAATTAGCAGACACTATAAATCCGAACTCTTCCAACCTGCAAAGCCATCACTAAACATTTCGGCTCTGCCACTGCGGCTACAGACCTGCAACTCCACTAGGAATGGTCTCAGGGGACTCTCCAGCTAACTGAGGGTGTAAATTCAATTAACCCATGGGTGTGTATTGCAAATTTCACTTAGGTTTTCACTGTGTCTTGTAACAAAGCCCTTTAAAAACGACCTCCCCAGCTTTGTCCTACCTCCAAGAGTGCTCAAGGTCAGGGAGCCAGGAACAGCTAACTTCCTGCCACCACCAACGGCCATGAAATATTGATGACCACAGAGGGTAGCCTGGCTCCCTCTCCGATTAGCGAGCCTTTCATTCATCATCAACCTTCCGGCAGGAGGCAAATTAATTTTGCTTAACAGCATTTAATTACTGGTTCCCTTTAGGAATAGAACTGTGGATGGTGACGGATTGACTTCCCCTGTCTCCCTCCTCTGGCTCGTGATTAGTGG
>SJYW01003388.1:820292-830518 GCA_006410735.1 Raphicerus campestris | reverse complement strand
GCTGCTTGAAGACACAGCCTGGTCAGCAGCGACAACGTCTCCCCAAGAAGAGAATCTGGCCTCCCTGAGTGCTGCAGCAGTCAACAAGAGCTGCCTTCAACTGTCTGCCTCGAGCCCTGGAGTCACATGCGTGAGCAGGCCTGCGGGGGGGGCAAGGAAGGGACCCCTCAGGCAATTAGGTCCTCAATGTTTCAAAGGCCTAATAAAAACCAGGGGCTTCCCAGGTGGCACAGTGGTAAAGAATTCATCTGCCAATGCAGCACACCCAAGAGACAGGGGTTCGATCCCTGGGTCAGGAAGACCCCCTGGAGGAGGGCATAGCAACCCACTTCAATATTCTCACCTGGAGCATCCCATGGACAGAGGAGCCTGGTGGGCTACACAACCCTGCCCACACGTGGGTGCCACACGCCGGGATAGGGCATCACGGATGGCATAGGACAAACAGCAGAGTCAGAAGGTTGCCATGTGGGTTGGTGAGGCGGCCCTGAGCACAGGACGGAACTCTCCAAAGGCTTGACCCATGCCTCCTCACCTCACACCATAGGAGATGTGGGCGTTTTATGAATGCTTCAGTCATACCACCCAGAGAGAGAGCCACCAGGTTACTTAAAGAAAGTCATAGCTTGCCATTAGAGTAACAGGTTAGGTGAACTATCAGGGCAAAGGATGACGTAAAAGTTATTGTTCCAATCAAACAACAAGAAACGCAGTTCTGGACACAGAGCTGGAGCTCAGTAAAAAGTGAAAAGCAGGGTGAGCTTTCCAGTTTTCGCAGCGCTCAGTACAGAGTGAGGCCAGTCAACACCACTGCACTGTAGGTGCGGCTTCTGAGACGGTATCTCCTGAAAGTCTACAGCAGCTAGGAGCCGGCCAACTCTTTTTGTGCGGGCTGGAGAGCAAGCGTTTCAGGCCCTCTGGGCCAGGGGGTCTCTGCCACAGCCCCTCAGCCCTGCCACCGCAGCACAGAAGCAGCCACAGACCACAGGCGCACACAGGGGCAGGGCTGTGTTCCAATAAAACTTTATCTACAAAAACAGGCGGAGGGTTATTTCTCTTCCTTTCTTGGCAGTGGGTTTTTTGTTCGGCCTGTTTATATGAATAAACCCAAATAAAACACTCCCCCCTCATTAACTGTCCAGAATGAACAGACGTCTTCGTCACAAGCACACGGCCAGCTAAGTCTGAACCGGGCTCAGCAGGCACAGGAGAAGAGAGCCGGGCAGCTTCCGCTCCCGCTCGTGGCCCTCGGACCAGCAGAGGCTCAGCAAGCCTCATCCCTAACACAGGGCTCTCGGACTTTGAGTCTTGGGACCCCTTCCCACTTTCACGAGCTTCTGTTAATGTGAGTCAAGTCTACCAGTACCTACCGTGTTAGAGACTGACACAAATTTTTAAAAATTTAATAACTCATTTATAGGTTAACAAAAATAAATCCATTATGTTAATATAAACAATGTTTTCCTCATAAAATAAAAAACTCAAATTTCAGGAGAAGAGTAAAACTATCTCCCATTTTTATAAGTCCCTTTAGCGTCTGGCCTAATAGAACAGAACTGGATTCTCGTATTTGCTTCTGCCTTCTATCAGGTGTGAGGGAGTGTTCTGATTGAAGCTTATTAAAAAGAACAGAGGGCCTGATCAGAGAACTGCAGACAGTCGCCTTAGACTGTGCATTAAAGCTTGACAAGTGGCAGCTTCTTAAAGATGACTAAGATGGGGAATCTGAAACTGCAGCAATGAACTTTCATACTGTCACAGTAAAGTCCGCTGGTCCATGTCAAGCTTTCAACAGATCTCTTATTCATGCACGTGTAACATGCACTGATCAGGTGGAAAATATTGTCTGTATGTGGAACATGCAATCATCACGTGGAAAAATATTCTCTCACCGAGTTAAAGGAGAGCTCTGAAATACTGAAATTCATCATGAAATATTTACATTTATTAACATCACCTCTGTTCACATCAGATGTCTGTTAAAAACTGGGAAGCTGTCAAGCTTACAGGGGTAGATTCTACGTTTTCCTAAATTAAAACCCGTGTTTTCAAGTGAAAATGAGATCACTGACAACAAATACTTTTTGTTTCCCTGAAGTGACATACACATTTCATTCATTTTCAAGAAAATGTCTGTCAAAAGCCCAGGCCTGAGTAACTGTAGTTTGACCGTCATCACTCCTTCAAATAAAAACAGTGTCCTGGGCCTTCCGTGGTTAAGAACCCGCCTGCCAATGCAGGCGACTTGGGTTCGATCCCAGGGTCTGGGTAGATGCCACACGCTGCGGGGCAGCTAAGCCCGTGCGCCACGACTACTGAGGCCCGCGCTCCCTAGAGCCCGCGCTCCACAGCAAGAGCAGCACCCCACGCGGAGACCTCACACCCCAACGAGAGAAGCCCGTGCAAAAGCAACAGAGACCCAGCGCCGCCCCAAAAATGTCCCGAGAGCGCGCAGCTAGCGGAGCTCCCAGCTCACACCGCTGCACACGCGCTCTTCCCCAAGATGACCAGCACACTCCAGAAGGAAGCGGAAGTGCTTCCTGGGCACGCCCCACTCCACACGGAGCGCTGAAAGAGCTGAGCCCAAGGGCTGCGAAGCACCGACGCGGAAAGAGTCTCCTAACTCATCAAGGGCTCTCTTCACGGACGCGAGCCTTCTCCACCCGTGAGTGGGCGAGAATGAAGAGAAGGCAGCGGCCACAGCAGTTCTGACCCTGAGGACCCTCTGGAGGTTGGTTGCCCTGACGAACCTCTGTGACCTCTCGAGGTCACAGCTGCTTTCGGAACTTGGCAGCGGCTGGAATGAAGCCACTTCTCCACGCCCCCAGCAACCAGCCAACCACCATTTGTTTCAGGGCTTTTGAAGCTCATATGAAAGCTAAGATTCTCCAGAACGCTTCCTCTGAAATTTTCCTCAGAAACGCAAGGGGGTGGTGGGGAGGGAGATGCTCAGAAGCGGAGACTGTTAATTAGATGCAGGGCGTGTATCCCCAAGGCATCCTCTGAGGTAATGACCCTGGAGAAAGAGAAGGGAATAGGTAGGCAGGCTCAAGGGCAGAGACGGCGAATCCTGGCAGGCCTGAAACGCAGCGGCAGCTGAGTCGGAGGAGCCTGTGAAGACGCCATGAAGCCGCCTCTCAGACGCAGCGGCAGCAGTGACTTTAAGTGACAAAGGACCTGAGAGGAGCCAGCGCGTGTGACAGAGGAGACAAATGCGTGACTTTAGGACAGTGGGCAGCTTCGCCCTTCACGCTTTCCTTTATACTCGCTCAGCTTCAGTCAGAAGAAATCCAGAGACGAAGACGTCAACAACTCCAAACCCACACTCTCTGAAAGCACCATGAACCCCAAGGGCAGGGAGAACGACGACAAACAGCGCTTCCCCCGCTTGCGATCAGTCAGCTTGGACAGCACATTCTTAAGAAGCTGACATTGTTAAGCCCAAGTCACTGTCAAGGTCATGTAATTAGTCAGTGGAATAATGAGCCTAAGAATAAGAACCCAAGTGTCAGGCTCCATCCAGCAAAAAGCTTCCAAATCCAGGAGATTTTATCGTCCACAGCCTTCACTCTATTAGCTGTCTCAAGGATGGGCAAGATCTCAGGAAGGGCGAACTGAGGCACAGAGGGTCAACACCACGCTCCAGACCCAGGGCCCACGGGCGGCATGCTCCTTCGAGCCTTCCCGTGCCTCCTCACCACCACCCTGGGCGGCAGAGCGGGGCACGGGCACTCAGCAGTCGCATCTGAGGAGGGCGTGCCAGCACAGCCAGCTGGCCCTGAGTCCTCCACAGGGGAGACACCAATCGTGGGGACACGGCTGCCCGGGCTCTGCAAGCGTCACAGTTTTCAAAGTACAGAGTGAAGCATGCATCTGGAGATGAGCCCAAAAGTGTCCCCCAGCCTAAGTCAGTTCAGTGAAAGAACTTGGATCAAGAAGACATCCATCTACTCTGTCTCCCTTTCAAAGGGTTTGAGATATCCGCTGATGGGAAAGGGGTGCTTTCTTAATGGTCTGTCCCCCCTGAGAATGGTGGACGTGAGCCCTGGTGTGCCCTCACGACTTCCGGCTCTCAGACCGGCTCTCCACTCAAGAGGCCCCTTGCTGTCACCTGGTGGAAGGAATAGGAAACTGCCTCGTGCGCCCTGGACGATGACAAAAGCCAGCCTGCTCCACGATGCTTCTCTTCACTACGGATGTGGGCGGACAGGGGTGACCCCTCCTGGCTGCACCATCTACCCCAGCGAGAACACTTCACCGGGATGCTCAGCCAATGATCAACTTCTCATGGAATAAATGGTCACAGAGACAATTACTGCCACAGTCACCCTTCACATCCTCTAAAAGGAAGGTGGAGAAGGCAGAGAGGCGCCAGAGGGTCAGGATGGCGGAGAGAACGGGAGAAGGCAGCGCTGAGGAAGAACCAGGAACTCACCAAGGGGAAGAAGAGGACAGATAAAACTGATCGACTGGAGGACATAACCCTTGGGGTTTTTAGACATTTTCAGCCAAACAGTCAGAAAAATGAACCCAGAACCACACGTGTAAAAAGATAAAAAAAACAAAAGTTAAAATGTCACATCTCAACACGTTAAAGTCAGGGAAAGATCTACTAAGTTACAGAAATAATAAAACGGGACTTCCCTGCTGGCGCGGTGGGTAAGAATCCACCGGACAACACAGGGGACACAGCCAGTCCCTGGCCGCTGGGAGCTCCACGTGCCTCGGGGCAACGAGGCCCACAAGCCACAGCTACTGAGCCCGCCCGCTGCAGCTGCTGAAGCCCACGAGCCTAGAGCCCGTGCTCTAGAACAAGGGAAGCCGCCGCAATGAGAAGCCCACGCCCTGCGACCAGAGAAAGACCGCAAGCAGCACCAGAGACCAAACCCGGCCAAAAAATAAAAAACACGTGAATGAATGAAGCAGTATGCACACATTAAAAATAGTAGTAACAAAACTGATTTTACATACAACATGCATAGAAGAAGGAAAAAAAGAAAGTCAAGAAAATGCCCAAATAATATGTATTCCCAGAAGGTGGGTTTTATTTTCTACTTTGGATTCTCTTGTTTGTGACAAGATGCTTTATTAAGACTCTCATTTGTGGTTTGTCTTCTGTAGCTTTCCTTTATGCATTGTGAGAAGGCAGGAGGGTTCTCTGAGATCCATGGCTCAGAGGAAGGCTAGGTAGCCAGGCTAAAAGCAAAAGATTTCTGCACAGCACAGTCCAGTTTCAGCTCACTGAAAAGAACCTAACACCGAGGGCACTCCAGAGGGAGAAGGGAACCCAGGGCCTTTGGAGGAAGAGAGTAAAAAACACAAGAGAGCTATTTCCTGGGACTAGAAAGAAAATGAGCTGGCACACTCTGCGAGGGGTGGGCCTGTGGCCCCCCGGGAAGCTGAGGGACCTCGGGAGCCTGGAATCTGAGCACTGACTGGGGCTCCCAGCCTGGCATGACCTTCACACACCAGGCTACTCACAGCAAGACCCGGATAGCAGGAATCTCAACAGGAACTACTGTGGGCCCCAGACTATGTATTGTGCTCTCAATAAGAACCCCAGATTATGCCTGACACTGGTGGGAAGGCTTGAAGTCAGGTTAATTCAAATTAGAGAAATGATGTGATACTTGTTGTACAGCAAGTGTGAAGGAAGATTCCTACCTACTATTTACCAAATCTTCCAAAATGAATCCACATTACTTTTACAATCAGAAAACAGATCGACAGCATATTTTATCTAACGACAAGTGAATAATCTGCCTTAAAGAACATTAGTACAGCACTGGGTGTGTGACTTCATAGATCCAGAGGCAGGTGGGACCTTTGTGAGTCTGGCTCCTTGACCCCTGTGGCCTGAAATCCCCACTTGGCCCACGGCACCCTGCAGTCCTGGACATGATTCAAATAAGCCCAGAGACACACACAACACTTTCTCTGCAGTTTCTTTTCTGACTTAGGAGGCCGGGTCGGAAAACCAAGAAGACGCAGAAAGGTTCTAACTGCACGACAACTTAAAAATCAGACTGCTTTAGAGGTTCTTTCTGGCATCAGTCTCTTTTTAAATTAATACCGACACATCTATTTTGAAAGTGTGTTAAGTCAGCAGGAAGGGACGCTTTACACATAGCCATCCCGGATCCGTAAGACCTTCTGTTCACATGGGGAGGTGTTATCTGGTCCTTCCAAGACAACATTTGCTCCTCCTGACTCAGTTTTGAGAAGGTGAGGATCACACTCACAAATGGAAATGCGGTGAATCATCTGGTAAGCAGAGTCACCCCCAAGCCTTATGCAGCTGGGCTCAGCAACGCTCCCCACCAGCCTCGTCACCCAACAACCGGGCTGCTCTTACAAAGCCCCTGCCCACTCACCCTCCCCCAAGAAGCCAGCATCGTGGGCCCCCGCCTTTCCTCCCCACCTCTGCAGTGCCCAGGCACAAGGCTTTAGGGAAGGCTGGCCAAAAGAACAAAAAGAACACAAAGGAACTTGCCTTTTCCATCTGTGGCTGATGCTTCTTGTAAATGCCTGATTGACCTAAAAAAACACATTTGCAGAACAAAAGGTTAGCTAACAAATTTGCATTCCTCTCCATTTTCAGTGCTAGTAACTTGAGGCCTTGAATTTCTCCACATAAACTGAAAGGCTGGAACGGATGACTTTATAAAGTGCTCCCTAGACATGGTGGTGGTTGATAACCAAGCCTCAGGCACATGTGGCTCTCAAGCCTGAGAGTTAAAGACGCCCTCTGCTGGCTGCAAGAAGTCTGGCAAGGGCCTGGTGTGAGGGGAGAGATCAAAGCACAGTCGTGAGCAGTTTGCATCTTCTGCTGCTGCTAAGTCGCCTCAGTTGTGTCCGACTCTGTGCAACCCCACAGACAGCCTCCTACCAGGCTCCTCTGTCCCTGGGATCCTCCAGGCAAGAACACTGGAGTGGGCTGCCATTTCGTTCTCCAATGCATGAAAAGTGAAACGTGAAAGTAAAGTCGCTCAGTCGTATCCGACTCTCAGCGACCCCATGGACTGCAGCCCACCAGGCTCCTCCGTCCATGGGATTTTCCAGGCAAGAGGACTGGAGTGGGGTGCCATTACCTTCTCCATTGCATCTTCTGTTAGGTTGGTGCAAAAGTAACTATGGTTTTGCATTGTTGAACTTTGCTGTTTGATTTTGGAATACATTCTTAAATAAATGTGGTTATGTTATACATCACTTTAATGCACATTCCTCGCTTTATTACTTTCTGTTTATATTTACTTTAGACTAGGAAAATGACTACCATTCCTTCAAGCATCTTGACAACTTCTTGCAGGGAAAACGCTTCCACAATCAACAGGAGGCAGAAAATGCTTTCCAAGAGCTCGATGAATCCCAAAGCATAGATTTTTATGCTAGAAGAATAAACAAACTTATTCCTCATTGGAAAAAATGTGTTGATGGTAACGGTTCCTATTTTGATTAATAAAGCTGTGCTTGAACACAGTTATAGTGATTTAAGGGCTTCCCTGGCGACTCAAACAGTAAAGAATCCATCTGCAATGCAGGAGACCTGGATTCGATCCCTGGGTTGGGAAGATTCCCTGGAAGAGGGCATGACAACCCCCTCCAGTATGCTTGTGTGGAGGATCCCCATGGACAGGGGTGTATGGCAGGCTACAGTCCACTGGGTCTCAAACAGTCAGACACGACTGAGCAACTAAGCACACACAGTGATTTAAAATTCACGGCCCAAAACTTCAATTACTTTTCACCAACCTTATATCTAATCTCAGTCCCACCACTGTGCCCCCACCCCAGATGGACCAAGACAATGCGGGCTCAGTGAGCTCACCTGCCACCTGGAGAGAACGGACCCTATAAGGTCACAGGCCGACCTCTAAAGCCTAGACCTAGGGGCTCTGAGCACAAGGATTCATGCAAACTTGGTATTTCATTGACTGGGGATTTCTAACTTTGCCAAAAACATGCTGGCCTCCAAGGAGCCTTTTCCAGCTAGGAAGTGCTGGCAACTAATCACCATTAGTACAGTGCAGAGAGCGGGACAGGCGCGCGCTTAAGGAAGCTGTGGGAACGCGGTCCAGGCAGAGGTGAGAGGCACGGAGGGAGGGAGTGTCTGACAGGAGGCGCATAGCGCGAGCAGACCCGCTGCAGGGGGCGGGCCGGGGTCTTGTGGACCTAGGCTCCAGACCTAGCCCAGCCAACCACTCTCGACTGGACTGTGAGTCATTTCTCCCAAATCTCTGTAGTCTGCCCACCTGAGAGAACTGAATGGCGTAACACATGAAATTAAGGAGCACAAAGACGACACCAGACCAATGCTGGCTGAATCTGAGTGTCCAAAAGAAATTCTGACACAGTTTTTTAAATTATCTCTCTATTATTTAAATTATCTATTATTTTCTCATTTTACAGCAATTTTCAGAACATCTACCGTGAAGAATCTTGCCATTTGACATCTGCTCCTTAGTGCTGCAATCAACGAACAGCAGGAAAGGACCCCTCGTAGCTCCACAGTGCATCTCGGCCTTCCTCAATTTCCCTTTTTGGCCGCACTCTGTGGCTTGCAGGATCCTAGTTCCCGGACCAGGGATTCCAACTGGAGCCCCCAGCAGTGGAAGCTGAGAGTCCTAACCACTGGACCACGAGGGAACCCGCCCACAGGTCCCTTCTGTGTTGCTGTGCTGAGGGTGACAGACGTCAGAGTTGGGGCTGAGGCTCTGTTCCCTAGTAGTACGACGCTCTTTCCAACTAGAGACGACGCTAGTCGTCCTGTTTCAAATGTCTGGGTCGCTATTCCTGAACAGGATATGGGGTGGTTGTGGAGACTAAGAAGACTCATTTGTGCTCTCTCTAAGCAGGCAGCTGTCTGCTGAACTGAGATGCGAACATGTGTGATGTACGAGTTAGGTTAAGAGTGAATCTAACATGCTCGGGACTTCCCCGGGGGGGGCCAGCAGTTAAGAGACTGCCTCAAATGCAGGGGCCCAGTCTTAATCCTTGGTCAGGAAACTAGATCCCACATGCCGCAACTGGGAGGCCACATGCTGCAACTAACATCCAGTGGGCCCCCAAAAATTTTTAAAAAGTGGATCTAACTGACTGAAATGAGGATTACACTCCACTGACACCACGTTCTAAACAATCAGAATAATGAACGACCCCATCAACCCCAGGACCTTAAAAATACTAATTCACTGTGCGGGGTACTACAGTATGGGAACACCTCATTTCTAAGAGAAGACAGCAAAGTCTATTTTTTAAAACTTTATTCCAAAAGAACTGATTGCTTTCAAGTGGCCACAGAACTAGATCATAATGAGGGTGAGTGTCCGATTGCTGTGAGCCTTTCTTTCGCTACTTTCTTTCTTCCTATGGAAGCAAGAATTTCCTTCACTTGGATGTGCCCTAAGGAGGATATCCTTCCTCTTCAATTGCTGACTTGGCACGAACCGACATGTCTTTACACACAGTCAAAGCACAGTGTGTGCATCTGAAGTCTGCCAACTCCAGGGATGAAGTGAGCCCGTCTGATGACATCCACGTTTATGAGCTGAGGACTACCGCTAGCTTTATGTTGACGTACTTCCTCATTTTCTGTCTAACTTGGCAAGAAGAGGCCATCTGCAGGCTTTCTTCTACTTCAACTCCCTTTCCTTCAAATTCACACGGCTGTCTTATGCTGCTACTGAGTTCTCGTCTCCAAACCCCTCTCCGGCATCTGAAGTGCTAAAAGTCGGTGCCAGGAGAGCGCTATTGCAGTCCCCTGGGGAACCTAACAGAGACACAGCTCCCCAGTCCAGCCTGGAGATTAACTCAGGTCAGCCTGGGGCCCAGTCGTGTGCCCCGGGTGACTCTGACCAGTTTGGGTTCGGCGGGTCCAGCTGCCAGGCTGGATGAACATGCCCGTGGCGCAGGCGTGGCCTCCCCGCTGGGGGCACTCACCACACCACCGGGAAGAGGATGGCCCCGCAGCACAGCAGGTCAACCAGAAACAGGGAGTCCTTCCACAGGCCGTACTCTGTCGTCCCCTCCTCGGTGGACTCTATGATGATGTAGGCCACGTTGGCCAGGACCTGCGGGACACAGGGAGCATGGACAGGTCTGTGCGAGAGCCCCGGGGCAGCAGACACCCGGGCTTACAGGCTGGGCTGTGTGCGCGCCATCCTGTCGCGAAGCAATTAGCATATTATGAAAAGTCCCTCAGCTGGTCAGACAGAAGGCAACAATTT
>SJYW01003388.1:796239-817989 GCA_006410735.1 Raphicerus campestris | reverse complement strand
GCTGCTTGAAGACACAGCCTGGTCAGCAGCGACAACGTCTCCCCAAGAAGAGAATCTGGCCTCCCTGAGTGCTGCAGCAGTCAACAAGAGCTGCCTTCAACTGTCTGCCTCGAGCCCTGGAGTCACATGCGTGAGCAGGCCTGCGGGGGGGGCAAGGAAGGGACCCCTCAGGCAATTAGGTCCTCAATGTTTCAAAGGCCTAATAAAAACCAGGGGCTTCCCAGGTGGCACAGTGGTAAAGAATTCATCTGCCAATGCAGCACACCCAAGAGACAGGAGTTCCATCCCTGGGTCAGGAAGACCCCCTGGAGGAGGGCATAGCAACCCACTTCAATATTCTCACCTGGAGCATCCCATGGACAGAGGAGCCTGGTGGGCTACACAACCCTGCCCACACGTGGGTGCCACACGCCGGGATAGGGCATCACGGATGGCATAGGACAAACAGCAGAGTCAGAAGGTTGCCATGTGGGTTGGTGAGGCGGCCCTGAGCACAGGACGGAACTCTCCAAAGGCTTGACCCATGCCTCCTCACCTCACACCATAGGAGATGTGGGCGTTTTATGAATGCTGCAGTCATACCACCCAGAGAGCGAGCCACCAAGTTACTTAAAGAAAGTCATAGCTTGCCATTAGAGTAACAGGTTAGGTGAACTATCAGGGCAAAGGATGACGTAAAAGTTATTGTTCCAATCAAACAACAAGAAACGCAGTTCTGGACACAGAGCTGGAGCTCAGTAAAAAGTGAAAAGCAGGGTGAGCTTTCCAGTTTTCGCAGCGCTCAGTACAGAGTGAGGCCAGTCAACACCACTGCACTGTAGGTGCGGCTTCTGAGACGGTATCTCCTGAAAGTCTACAGCAGCTAGGAGCCGGCCAACTCTTTTTGTGCGGGCTGGAGAGCAAGCGTTTCAGGCCCTCTGGGCCAGGTGGTCTCTGCCACAGCCCCTCAGCCCTGCCACCGCAGCACAGAAGCGGCCACAGACCACAGGCGCACACAGGGGCAGGGCTGTGTTCCAATAAAACTTAATCTACAAAAACAGGTGGAGGGTTATTTCTTTTCCTTTCTTGGCAGTGGGTTTTTTGTTTGGCCTGTTTATATGAATAAACCCAAATAAAACACTCCCCCCTCATTAACTGTCCAGAATGAACAGACGTCTTCGTCACANGCTGGAGAACACGACCCAGCAGAGAAGCGGCCACGGTAGCTCCCCAGCCAAGGCCCGTCCAGCGCCTCGGCCTCCCTGCTCGCCCGATGGCAGCATCACGCTTGCCTCTGCCACGTGTCCTTCCTTAAAGTCTGGGCCAGGCCCATCTCCACCAGACGGCTCTTCCAGATCATCTGAATTGAAGTGAATACTCTCTCGCTGGAAACTGACAGCGACCAGCCTGTAGCATTTACGAGGCACTAACATATGGTTTTTCCTGTGGTCATGTATGGATGTCAGAGCTGGACTGTGAAGAAAGCTGAGCACCAAAGAATTGATGCTTTTGAACTATGGTGTTGGAGAAGACTCCTGAGAGTCCCTTGGACTGCAAGGCGATCCAACCAGTCCATCCTAAAGGAGATCAGCCCNGACTGTGAAGAAAGCTGAGCACCAAAGAATTGATGCTTTTGAACTATGGTGTTGGAGAAGACTCCTGAGAGTCCCTTGGACTGCAAGGCGATCCAACCAGTCCATCCTAAAGGAGATCAGCCCTGGGATTTCTTTGGAAGGACTGATGCTAAAGCTGAAACTCCAGTACTTTGGCCACCTCATGCGAAGAGTTGACTCATTGGAAAAGACCGTGATGCTGGGAGGGATTGGGGGCAGGAGGAGAAGGGGATGACCGAGGATGAGATGGCTGGATGGCATCACTGACTCGATGGACCTGAGTTTGAGTGAACTCTGGGATATGGTGATGGACAGGGAGGCCTGGTGTGCTGCGATTCATGGGGTCGCAAAGAGTCGGACACGACTGAGCGACTGAACTGAACTGAACATATGTCTCTTATAATTCAAAGTGAAGATGGTTTTGCCACAAACATTGCCAAACCATCAATACCAGGTGAGCAGGCTGACCTGGGTGCCTGGGGAATTGGCACCATTCCAATCCTCACTCATCACACTTGCACTGGGCTCCAATGCTCACGGATGAGAACGACTTTATCAAACAGATCCTCTCTGGTCAGGCAGAACTGAGGAGTTGTGTGTCCCTGCTAGGATCCGTTTATCACGCATCCTTTACGTCCAAGTTCTACCTCCAACAAGACTGCTACACAGAAGACACAGTTTCTTTCCTGAAGGGCTCACAGTTTTTTAAAGTTGGCCTCAGTCCAAGGCCCCAAACACATGAAGCTCTTAATAAACGTTTGCCCCAATGTCTCATATTCTACCTTCTGGAAACTCATTGGTGTCATTCACATTTTACAATTATTTGTTGGGAAGTTCCTGGCAGTCCAGTGGTTAGGACTTAGTGCTTTCACTGCCACGGTCCAGGCTCAATCCCCGGTTGGGGAACTAAGAACCTGCAAGCCGAGCAGCACAGCCAGAAAAAAGAGAAATCGTTAACCAAGTCATAGTGTCCCCAAGCTTCTCTGCTAAGAGGACCAGGAGATGCAGAAAAGGCGGCAGTACGTTTCCCTAACTTCTCAGCAGCTCCCTGTTCATGTGCTGTTTAAAGACGGCAGATGGTGGAGCACCTCCCAGTCCAAGAACCTGAGATCTGGGTCCATCAGCATCCAGAAAGACAGGCCCAGGCTTCAACCCCAAAGGCAGAGGAGCGGGGTTTCCCAGAGACCCAACTTCCTCTCCCCAGAGAGGCCTGGAACTCAGCCCAGCAAATGCTCGAGAGAAGGAGGATGAGCAGGGTTAGAGATCCTTTACCTGCAGCGGGATGACAACCATGAAGACCTTCTTGTCTTTATCAGAAAGGATGTGCTTAATGAAAGCCCAGCCAGTGCCGATGAGTGCGATGGTGATGAACAGCAGTGCCCCCTTCAAGCTGCAAAAGGGAAGAACGAACAGACATCAACGGGTCTCTTCAGCCTTTCATTCTGAGTCACAGTCTACAGCTCATTCTGTGATTTCACGTACTTCCTCCAAAAGACAGATGGCCAGATGTAGGGAACGCACGTCAGTGAGCAGCGTTTCTTTTCCGGCACAGCAATACTTAGCTACACAGCCCACTGCTGTGCTGGGGGGACCCCTTCGGGAGCATGCTGACAGCCACCCACGTGCCCCACGGCTGCCCTGGGACGGTGGGGCCGTCTCCCTCACCCTGGGGCAGGTCTCACACTAGCTCAGCTTCCCAGCCTTGCCCAGCCATCACGTCACAGGACGGGTACTTCCCAAGGCACTCTCGGTACTCACAGGTGAGTGATGTAGTACACCACAGCCCACCCTTCGATCGGGAAGCCCTGGGAGGAGATGTAGTGGTAGTCGATCTGCGAGAAAACAGGTGCGTTTCAGAAAGGTTGTCTACTTACCCACGGCAGGACAGGAAATGCTCCCAGAGGCCCTTGTGATGGGGACGGCGCCCCACTCCCTAACACTGCACTTGCGGACGCACAGTGAAGCCTGTGAGCGCGCTGCGAATGGCAGGGAGCCCGGGAGACGAGACAGAAGGGCTCCACGTCACTAGCCCCTAGGCCGGGTCCCTCTTTTTTTTGGCCCCACTGCGTACCACGTGGGATCTTAGTCCCTGACCAGGGATCGAACGTGCAGCCCCTGCATTTGAAGCATGGAGTCTTAACCTCTGTACTGGCAAGGAAGTCCCAAGGTCCCTCTCTTGAGGCAGATGATTCACTCTGGCAAATGGCTGCCTAGTCTCTTCTTATAAGAAATCTCCAGTGAGTCCCTGATGGTTAGGAGTCCAGGTTTTCACTGCTGGGTCCCGGGTTCAATCCCTGGGCAGGGGAACTGAGATTCTGCAAGCAGTACTAAATGGCTAATTAATGAATTAATATATAAAAGCAAAGATGTAAAAAACCAAAAAAACAAAAAAATCCTTTAAATGTCACAGGTCTTTTCAATCCCAGGCAACAGCTTTCTCTCTCATAGCCTTGCTGTTTACATAATAACTAACTCAGTCAAAAAACCTATGTGGAATCATCCAGCTTCAACTCTATTTTCTTTGCGGGGGGTGGGGTGGGGGACCAAATCTGTAAATTTAGAGCTACCTGAAGCTCCCAATGAATCTCCACTAAGGCGGCCAGCCTCAGTGGCACCCTAGATGCCTGCAGGTGGGACGCCCAGAGCCGACATCAGTCCCTTCATACACCTTCCACTCCCCTGCACGTGGCTGTCTGGATATGAAAGTGACCCAAGAATCCTATGACTCCGTCATCTGCATGATTCCAGAAGGATTCCAGAAGGAATTTTAAGGTAAACTTAAAATCCAAATGGGAAACTAGCCAAATAATCATCATTTCTTGAAACTACAACTGGATACGTTATTACTTTTTCTAGGACAACATTTTTATGGGCAGTAGGCTTCTGAGAAAGTCTGGAGACTGTCAACCTCCCAGATGGGGCCCACGGATATCTCGCAGGTCTACAAAGTGGGGAAGCTATGATTGTCTCCCACGGGCTGGCTCATTTCAGTCTGCATCAGCACTAAATATTCAGAGCTTGACTCAATTCTTATGCCTCAATCTTCAGAGCATCAGTTTCCTCTCAAACAAGTATACTAACAGTGAATTTCAAATCAAATGGGAACGTGGGGGGGCTATTTAAAAAAATAAAGGAAACTGTGGAAACAATTCACGAGGTGGCCCTCTAATCTCAAGAAATGACTAGGAGGGTGAAAAAATAAAACACCTACAAGAGAAAACTCTGAGTCTGTAGGTAATATCTAAAGATGTCTTAAGTCTAGCACTAGGGAGGCTATGATGATTTATCCCATGACCAGCCCTTCCCGGACCAAAGGAGGCTTCATGGCAAAGGTATTCTTTTATCTGTTGCTGGATGTAGCCTGTCTTCCAACTTATTTTCCCTGATAATATAGGTATTTCATAAATGACCCAAAAACACGAATACATACTGCATGGAACACCAAGGAAAGAGACTTGGTGAAAGGAAGGGCAGCCATCAGCCAGTGAATTTTAAATACATCATTCCTATAAAACAGAGAGAAAAGCATTTAAGGACAATTTCACATTCCCAAAGGACACCCATCATATATTTATGAGGAAGTCGTAAATATGACCTAAGCAAACCACAAACACAAAGCTTTTTTAAAAAGTGGTTGCTGCCAGCAGAGAAGGCATGAAATGGGGTCCTAAGTCATCTCTACCATGTAATCCAACTCTGTGAATGGAGCCAAGTTATGCACAATGGGTTCCCAGGCCTGACAAGATGGAAATCTAAAAAGGTTGCCAGTTTCCTCTCCGGAAACCACCCTGGAAAGCCCACAGAGGCAAGAAAGAGGCAGATGAATCTATGAAAATGGCACAAAATCCCCAAGAAGGCAGAGGTGACTGGGCACAGCTCCAGGGGAAATCGCTAGCCCAGAGAGGTGGGCTTGGTGCTAGGTAGCAGGGATGCTCAAAGACCATGCCCCTCTCTATCCCCTGAAGGCTGGAGTCTGCCAAACACACCAGGCCAGTGAGCCACAACACCCACTCCCCTGACCTCCTCTATGGGCACTAGTCCACCCTCAGGCGGCCGGCCAGGCATTCAATTCCTCTACCCCTTCCCGCCTCGCCCTAGGGGTTAACCTGTGAGACACACAAAACCAGGGCAGAGAAAAAGTTTTAAACCCTAGGAAAGAAAGCAAAGACCTGAGGAAGAGCGATAGGGGGAATTCTCACTCTCTGGTATCAAGACAGTCTGCAAAGATATAGGGGCTAACGAATGGGGAAAGTGAGCATCAGAGAAGTAAACCAACAGAGCAGACTAGCAAGCTTAGAGACAGACTTGTGCTTCTAGGGAAGCTTAATATTTAAGGTGACACCAGGTCAGTGGGAAAGAACAGCCTGCTTAATACCTGGCACTGGAGGAGAAAAAAACAACTCAGCTTAAAACTATATAATAAATGAAGAAAGCTGACCTCAGCTTCACACTTACCTACACCCCAGGGGGATTTGGCTGCTAAACAGAAAACAGACATTGTGTGATCTAGAGTAGGACTGGGTCTCTCAGGATCCACGAGGCATGACCCAGAAAACTACAATTACGTGGCCTCGACTCCACTAATGTGAAAGATTTTCCCTCAACAATTCACCTGGGAGAAGAAATCGGCAATGTCTTAAGGCATACGAGGGGCTGAGGGTCAAATGCACACGGAACTCAAGCACAGCAACCAGGGCCAGACAGAACGCCCGACGGAAGGATAATGCGAATACAGGCCGCCACGCGGGGAAGCCCAGGAGGCTGATACGTTTCTGCAGAGGTAATTCTAGAAACACGCCAGAGAAAATGAGGCACCGGCTCAGGTGTCAGTGCCGGCACGCGTGTGGGAGCAGCACCCGCCCACCCCGGCACCCCGGGAAGCAACCTGGCAGCGCTCGGGCAAACTAAAGGTGCGCTCGCCCCACGTCCAGCGCACCTTCTCCTGGAATGAACCTCAGAGGCTGCCCGAGCCGTCTGGGGACAAGCTAAGGGTCCACCACAAAGGGGGCGGGCGAGCGAAATGGGGTGCCCACTGGATGCCACAGAGGAGCTGAACAGCCATGAACCGGGTGCACACCAGCGATGTGCCTACATCTTAAAGAGGACGTTACCAAGTGGAACAAGGTAGGAAAACAATACCTATAGACGGGACAGTTCATGTGAATTAAAAATACATTCAATACTAGTAAACGTGATTTGTTTATCAAGATACACAAATACCCTAAAACACAAACGAAACACATCTGGGCGGCTGGGCGTGGGTGGGAAGGAACGAGGGGACAGGAAGTCAAACAGGAGAGGGCCTTGCACAGAACGATAAGGAGGGCGGGTCCTGAGTGACGCACACCCGTTTCCGGGCTGGCTTCCTCCCTGGCTCTTTCCTGCTCCGGGCCTACCTACTTGAAGGTTGAAAGGGAAGTCAAGGCCAGAGGAGTCTGTCCGTCCTCAATAGCCACGAGACTCACCCAGGCTGCAGAGCCAGCAAGAGCTGGGCTCACCCCCATGGCCTGGCCCCCTCGACCTGCAGGCTGGGGGATAGCGGTAACGGCAGGTGAAGGCAGGCAAGGGTTCCAGCTCTGAGGGGGCAGCGACCAGGCTCATACACGGGCTCTACCCTGACCGCCCTCCTCTCAAGAGGCCTCAGAAACCTCTGCTGACAACGGCGCCGCCACACTCAGCGCCGGGCTGGGCGGAGAGCAGCTCCAAGCAGGCCAGCTGTCCATGTTCGCTCCCCGTGCTCTGGGGCCACGACAGAACTCGCGGACGTGAGAGAGGCCATGATGGCACAGCAGACCCACGTGGGCCCAGGCCAGCTGTGCCCAGGACGCCAACCGTGGCTCTCACCTTCCCTCTCGAGGCCTCAACAGGCCAAGGCCCAAGTCTCTCGGCTCCCTCCAGCTCTAGGGGCTGCGAGTCTCTCCAGGAGCCCTGGAGTCACATCCATGATGTGACTCGAATCACCAACCAACCCCACGTGGCTCAAGACTCCTGGAAAAACACTGGGGGCGGGGCGGGTGGCAGAGGGCCAGAACGACACGTTTCTGGATCTATACTACACTTCAACAAGAAGTTTAAAATATGCTGTCCAAAGCAGGTCAGCCTCGTTTAACCACAGGTTTTAAACTGTCACCACAGTTTTATATAAAAGTAAACCAGCGACACTGACTGTTCCCTCGCTAAATAAAGGGAATTTGAAACACCGCCGAACATCTGGCTGAACTGTTTCGCATGTGCCTCATCTTTGCATAGCGCTCTGATCTGCAAAGCCCTCTTGTACACATCATTTCAGGGGAAATCACGTAAGAAATCTGAAGATCTAAGACTTTGAGAGGAAGGCAGATTATGGCAGATTATGACTGTTCCAGTTCTGCAGCTGAGGAAAGAGAATTACAGAGTGAAGCCAGGTACAACTTCAATCAGTAGCAACAACAGTCAGCATTTACATTTGAAAACCAGGTTTCCAACTCCTAGTTCTTACTTGTCTACTAAAGGTAAGAGCAAAACCTTCTTAAAAAAACAAAAAACCAAAAACCACCCTTCACCACCTTTTATGGCCTGAATTTGCAGGATTCTTTTTTTCTTATTAATGGCTTCCCGATCTCTAGTCAAAACATGATTATGTAGAGTCCTTCACAAGCAAACAAGACGTTCTTTGCATTCAGTGGGTGTAAAAGATATCCAACAAACAGGAAACAGCAAACCGCACCCAGCAGAGCCCAGGATTCGAGCGGAGCCGTGTCCACTGGAAGACAGGCAGGCCGCTAGGGCTCAGAGGACTCCACTTCCGGCCCACTGCTCCAGAGGAGGAGGCATCTGGTGTTTGGGGTACTCATTTACTGTGTGAATTTAAATCTCTATTACGATACCATATTTCTGTACCACCCTTTACACAGTTTATGGGCTTCATAACAAACACTATCCTTTAACTGAAAACTAGCGTTCTGTTTCCACTCTGGGGGAGGGACACAGAATTAGTCACTAGTTCTCACTAGTGATAATCACTCATATGCTGCTACTCCCCTCAAATACCAAGAAGAGGAAGTTAAAGCCTCGGGGGTTTCAGGAGAAAGGCCAAGAGTCAGGCAGGCAGGCTCTGAAGAGGTTTTCTCGAGCCTCTGGAGGGCAGTGTCTACCCCAGCTGGGCCTTCAGAGCTCCGCAGCAGCTCCATGTTCCCACCAAGCACTGAACCACAGTCGGTCGTGCCTCTTGTCTTAAGAACAAACAGCCCCTGAATGTAACCAATGCATTCACTCTGAGTCCTGAGCTGGGGTGTCCTTGCTATGCAAAGTGAAGTCATTCAGTCGCTCAGTCATGTCCGACTCTTTGTGACCCCATGGACTCTAGCCTACCATGCTCCTCTGTCCATGGGATTTTCCAGGCAAAAGTACAGTAGTGGGTTGCGATTTCCTTCTCCAGACCTTGCTATGGAAACACTTTGCTTATACATTTTACTTCAATTGTATATTACTGAAATATTTGGATTTGCTTTTTAAACCAAGCAATAGGAAGTAAACAAACATCACTGCATGCAAAGGCCTCCCACACTGTAAGGCTTCTGCAGAGTCCCCCTTGTTCCGGGGAAGATGCCCTTTGAAGAGAATGGGACTGCTAGTGACAAGGTCTCTTGGTTCGGAAGACAGCAGCAGGTGAAATTAAACAAACACATCCCCAAGCCCTGGGGGGTGAAGGGCTCAAGAAGGTGATAATTTACCGTCGTTTTCGAAGGATGTGAATCCAGATGGTCCCAGAGAGAAAGAAGAAGAAGGCCATGGAAATGTACAATTTGGGGAGAGGAATTTCTCCTGCTGAGAGGTAGCTGTCAGGATTCTTCTCTGTGATCTCGATCTGAAACCAACATGAGACTACTTTCACTTTTCAGGAATAGATCATCCCATATTCAGTAATTTGGAATCTCTGCTATTTCACAGAAGCTCAAGAAAGTGAGCACCAGAAGGTAACAACCATATTCTTTTCGGAAACAGCGTCACAGATGACTTACAGACAGTGTGACGCGTTTTATTTTGGCTGCATCCTGAGGCATGTGGGATCTTAGTTCTCTGAACCAGGGATCGAACCTGCATCCCCTGCCTTGTTAGTGCAGAGTCTTAACCACTGGATCACCGAGGAAGTCCGAACAGCCAAATTCTTAATGCACAGGCTGAAGTGTAAACACATCCTAATATAAGTCCTTTCTATTTCCTTTTAAAGAATCCTCTGCTGAAGTATGTTGCCCACTGGCAGAAATGTTATTCTGGCCATGTTTTTCTCTAACTCTGCTTAAATGTCCTTAAAACTGCTCTTAGAAAGGAAAAAACCATCTTGCATTTTACACAGCTGATAACATCTACGTGGAGCAGCTTTCACACGGTACTCACATCGAGGCTGAATGAAAACTTGTCATTAGACCAAACGTCACTTCCAAGACACTTATGAAAATAAAGACTATAGAGGCCTTCTTGGTCGTCAGTGCTGATGTTAAAGAAAAACTGAAAATGAAGAAGAAAAAAGTTTAAGGATATCCAAATCCTCAGCTAAGTTTTTAAACCTCAGAAAGAAGTCATGAATACTACAAACAGAAGAAAACAGACTGTTTACTTAAGTTAATCAAACTCTCCTAGAGCAGAGTTCCAATACATGTTTTCTTATTCTACGATACCCTCTAGTATTTCAACGATTTTCAAGCTAACAGAAAAGGAGACTGGGTAATACAGTGAATACCTATGTACCCACTACCTAGACGCGACACTTTACTGCACTTCCTTTATCACAGATCTGTCCATCAGTGATGGGTTTTTGCTGACGTCTGCAGAGCTAACTTAAGATGTGGTTATCTAGCTTTCAAGCCCACACATTACTGTTTCGCCCTTTAGGTAAAAAATACTTCTAAAAAAGAAAGGATGTTCTTCTGGTACTTGAAAAAGTAAACGACCATTATTTCCTCATCAAAATGGGCCTGTATGATTTTAGACAACAGTCGCAGAGGCCACATCTACTATGTCTAGAGGTTTTTCCTTGTTTTTCAACATATTTCATGCATTCAAGTGAAGCTTAATGAAAATCAAAAACTGTTATTCATATATATACACACACACATATAATCACAGAATGTGACTGCTTGATCAATTCTAGGGAACATTTTACTATAAGTCTAAAATGTTAATATACTGTTTAGGGCTACATATACAAGTGGTGAACGATGAAGAAAACAAGGAAATGGTTATGGTAACACCTTTCATGACAGGAGTTACTCTAGAGTTGAGAACATGAGGGACATGGGCATGGTAAGCACTGTTCTAGTTCCTGTACCAGGTGATGGCTACGAAGGTGATTACTGATAATCATCTGTACTCAAGGTAAGTACTATACTCTTCTATAGGTACCGTACCTCAAAATTTTAAAGAAGGGAAAAAAAGAGACACCTGTAAAGGGGGACTAATACAAGTACCTACTTTCATAGCTTGCTGGATGAACTGAGACAATGGTAAGGTGTAAGTACTTAGCAGGATGTCTGACATTCATTCATCCATTCATTTATCTCTGTAATTACTGATAGGAAGACTACTAGGGCCAGGCCCAAGATGAGGAATTTCACACCGAGCAGCAAGAAAGCAAGCAGATAGAAATCCCTGCCCTTATAGTTACCTTCTAAAGGGAGAGAGAGACAATAAATATAACAAATAAATACAGTATGCTGTACGCTGGAAAGAAGTATTAAGGGAAAAGGTAGAGCAGGGGGTGGGGGGGACTGCATTTAAAACACTGCGACTGGAGGAAGCTTTGCTGAAAAGGTGACATTTGAGCCAAGACTTGAAGGAGGAAGAAATTAATCATGCAGACTCTGTGGACAAGCTTTTCTCCAGTGGGCACTGCTAGAGCAGAAGCCAAGGCTTTATCTTCTCTAGGAGCAGCAGTGGCTGGAGCACAGTAATACACAGAGGGCGGGGAGGAAACAGGAACTGAGGTCCGAGTCAACAGCAGCCAGCCCACGTGTGCTCAGAGACCAGAGGGAGGACTTGGGCTTCTACTGTGAGACAGAGGGGAAGCTGCTGAGGGTTCAGAGCAGATGAAGTGAAGTGAAGTCGCTCAGTCGTGTCCAACTCTCTGCGACCCCATAGACTGCAGCGTACCAGGCTCCTCTGTCCATTGGATTTTCCAGGCAACAGTACTGGAGTGGATTGCCATTTCCTTCTCCAGGGTATCTTCCCAACCCAGGGCTCGAACCCAGGTCTCCTGCATTGTAGACAGACGCTTTACCGCCTGAGCCACCAGGGAAGAGCAGATGAGCACCCCACAAACTCTCAGTCAGCTGCTGAAACCGATGGCTACTGAAGTTAAATGACATCAACACTGTCAGAGCAGCAAAACAATCTATGGAGAGAACCCAGACCTGCAGATGCAGGGGTGGGGCCTTTCAGAGGTGCTACAGATACAGAGAACCCTGAGCATGGGCTAAGGGTTGCAGGCCACTGTCAGAATGCACAGAATCAGGCGCTATGCATTTCACTCCAAGTAAATGATGCCCCAGTTAATGAAAACTGCCTTGAAAAAGAGGTAGCGATTCTTACAAGTTAATGATAAGAGACTATTTGTACAGTGCTTTACAAAGTGCTTTTATTTTTTAACAATGATACACCTAACACCCTGTGAGATGGGTGTCATCGTTTTCCATTTTCAGATGATTAAAGAGTGAGGTTCTGAGGTTACGTGAGTTGTCCAAGGTCACCACCTAGCATGTGGGCTGAGATCCAACTCAATGTCCCACCCCACACCCCGCACCCAGGCCGTGATGCTGCCAAGGACACTGATGTGCAGCTAACGACGGTGATAGTGGAGCAGGCCATTTAGGTCTCTAAGTCTCAGTGAACTCGTCTCTGAAATGACAACATCATCCAAAAGATGACAATCATCCTTTCCAGTGTAGAATTCTGGGTTTCTGGCACACTCTGAATGGGAGACAGTGTGGGATTAGACAGGCAGAGTTGTGGGAACAGCCAGGGAGAACTGGGTTGGAACCTGGGCTTTGATGCTCACACTGGATATACATGATTTGATAAGCGGCGGATAACAATAGCCACCTTGGAGGTTTGTTACGGAGAGAGTTACTATATTCAAATGACTGGCACACAGCATATGTAAGTTATTACTCATAACTTGAAAGTTTCTTTAAAAATTCACCCTTTTACATGGCAGAGATAAATTCTACAGAGCTTGACTCAAAAAGATTACGTACCTGGAATGAAACTGCCCCATCATTATTACAAACAGAAAAGGATTTCTCTCCCGTTGCCTAAAAAAGATATTAACAACCTATTTTAGATGAGAACCTCAGAAAAAACATGTTACTAAAAATAAAAACTTAAAAGCTCCAAAACATGTTCTTCTAAAATCCTAAATTCACTGGTCTTCAAAAGCTCGTATTGTTTATAATAGCCAGGACATGGAAACAACCTAGATGTCCATCAGCAGATGAATGGATAAGAAAGCTGTGGTACATATACACAATGGAGTATTACTCAGCCCTTAAAAAGAGTAAATTTGAATCAGTTCTAATGAGATGGATGAAACTGGAGCCAATTATACAGAGTGAAGTAAGCCAGAAAGAAAAACACCAATACAGTATACTGACACATATATATGGAATTTAGAAAGATAGTAATGATGACCCTGTATATGATACAACAAAAGAGACACAGAGGTATAGAACGGACTTTTGGCCTCTGAGGGACAGGGAGAGGGAGAGGGTGGGACAATTTTGGAGAATGGCATTGAAACGTGTATACTATCATGTAAGAAACGAAGCACCAGTCTATGTTCGATGCAGGATACAGGATGCTTGGGGCTGGTGCACGGGGATGATCCAGAGAGATGGTGTGGGGTGGGAGGTGGGAGGGGGCTTCAGCATTGGGAGATCGTGTACACCTGTGGCTGATTTATGTCATGTATGGCAAAACCAATACAGTATTGTAACGGAGAATAAAGTTAAAAAAAAAAAAAAGCTCATTGAAAAAGACATTCACCATCTTTTCAATANATGTCATGTATGGCAAAACCAATACAGTATTGTAACGGAGAATAAAGTTAAAAAAAAAAAAAAGCTCATTGAAAAAGACATTCACCATCTTTTCAATATGAATGAAATCCTATTTTGCAAACAAAAGGTAAACCTTTACCCGTTTCCTTTTCTTAGTCACCTCTCCTGTTGCTCCAACAGCCCCCTGCTCCCCACTGAGCACCTCTCTAGTCTTACAGCTTTAGTGAGACGAATGCCAACCACACCTCGAAACGGCACCTGGCCTCCATGCCCAATGGCAAACGACTGACATACTGCAGCGGGCACAATGGACTACAGCTGAGTAACAAAAAGGAGCTACTGAGACGCGGGACGGCATAGAGGCACCTGAAATAGTCACACTAAATGAAAGANCGCTGCGGCGACCGCGGCTGCTGCTTCCTCGGGCCATCTTGCCGAGGAGCGACCGGGGAGGAGGAGTGCTGCGGAGACCCTAGGCGAGGAGCGGCGAGCCGGAGGAGGCGGCAGCCGCACGGGGGCACGGACTTTCCGCGATCGCGGGGATCTCCCGGGGAGACGGGATCGCTGGGGAGGGGGACCGGAGAGCCGCGCCCCGCCGCGCGGCGCGCCCCTTCCCGCCCCCTGCACCATGAGCTGGGGCATCGAGCTCTGGGTGAGTGGGGGGCCGGGCCCGCGAGGATGCAGGGAGGTGGGGGAAAGGTCCCTGGTGCGCCTGGGCTGGGGGACGCGGGCCGGGCTGCCCCCAGTGGACGAGATCGCGCGCCGGTCGGGGGTCTCGGCGGCCCTGGCGGGAGGCGCAGGTCCGAGTGCCTCTCGTTGGCCTCGGCTTGAGCGGGAGGTGCGCGCCAGATTCGCCCTTCTGAGGTGGTGGTGGTGGGGGGTGCTGGTGTGAACCGCTCCCCACTCCGGCGGCCAGAGCAGGGGCTGCTGGTGTGGGTCCCCTCCACAGCCCAAGGGCGGCGCGCGGATCTGGGTCCCCGCACCTCCCGATCAGAGGCGCGGGCGGGACCCCCCTCTCTTCAGCGCGGCGGGCAGACTCAATGGGGGCGTGGAAGGCCGGGGATTTTCAGGGCTGCGTTAGGTATTCGGCGCCCAGACCCGCGGTCCTCTGCTGCGTCTCCAAGGAGGTGCGGATGGTTCGGGCGCTCTCCCGGGGGGCGGGGCGGCCCTGGCGGGGCCGGGTCCCAAGGCTTGGGTTTGGGGGTGCAGGAGTGAGTGAGAACTGGTGTCTTCCCTCTAGTGGCGAGGACGTTTGCCCTGTGGTGGTTTGGGGTGCGCTTGTGGTTCTCCCAGGGGCAACTCAGATCTTGGATTTGCTGTGTGGATTGCTGCGTTCGGCCTGGAGGGAAGAGTAGTAGGAGTTAGAGGGACGCCTTGTGTTGCCGCCTGCGGGAACAGGCGTTAGCGGGGTCAGTTTTGTATTTTTTAACCGCTGGGAGGAAAGAGTCTGAAATGCGGTAGGGAGCGCCCCGCCGGGATGTTTAACCCGGGGCGCGGATGGATAAACAAGCGGCGTGGTGTCTGCAAGCTCCTCTCTCCCCGGACCCGGATGCCAAGGCGGTGCACTGGCGGTCCTGGGGAGGAGAAGCTGTGGCTTGTGGACTGGGGCTTGTTTTCCTCTGGATTCCTTGCTTCCTCTGGATTCCTAAGGAGATCTCTGGGCAAGCGATGGGCAGAGCGGAGTGCAGAGGAAGAAGGAGATGAAATCTCAGTTATTGCACCGAGACGTCCTCAAGATGAGACATTTCCCAGGAGGAACTCGAAAGTGCCTCCTTTCGGAATTCCATTTGTAAAGGGTGTGGAGAAGAAAGTGTGGGGTGGTGGTTGCTATCGAGTGGAGGCCAAGAAATCTCACGTCAAAATAAAAGAAGGTTAGAGCAGCTATAGAAACAGAGCGCATCCTTCCTTAATTAATATTTTTTTTTGCTTTAATTGTTTTTACATAACCACTTCTTAGGCTCAGAAGTAGCTACTGTTATTGATACCAAAATCCTGAAGGCAGTAGTTCCCTTAAATGAGAATTCATTTTGTAAACACCCCGTGTCTAAAAGGATCTCAAATTTTCGACTAATGTTTGCAAATATTCATTCTTAAAGTAGCAGAGGGTCGTAAGTATTTATGCACAGCCAGTTAGGCAGAGTCTACCGTTTTAAGCGTTGGCTTGCTCTCCTCTTCTATTCCTTCTGCACGCCCTTTGCCTCTTTTTACTCTATCTGGGGGAACTAATCAGAATACATTTTTATCAACAGAATAGAAATATTGGCACAATTTTTATTTTCACTTGTTCAAACAAGAGAAAGGGTTTATCGGGAGTGGGAAATACAATATATTTCCAAGTGAAATGGGCTGTAGTTTAGGGACTGAACACCATGGTGGCCATTTCATGGTGATGTTGGTGAATGTTACAGATGATGATCCAGGAAGGGATGGGCGGTGGGATGATAGTAGTTATGAGGAAACACCAGATTAAGATAGCCTCAGTCCCCTGCGTTATCTGTACACTTATTTCCGCCGGTAGGGGGTAGAAAGGAAGGGAAAGGCAAGTTGTTGAAAATCAGTAGGAACTGGAATATATACAAGTAAAAGGAAACCTTAGATTTGCTTCAAAAGAGTTTGGGGTGATAGTGGATGGGAATGTGAATGAAGTGAAATTGCGCAGGAGCGGGTCACTGCTGACCTGGGTAATGGGTACAGGAAGGATCGTTACCAGGTTTTCTACTCTCTAGGATTAAAATTTCCTACAGTGAAAATAATTGGAAAAGATTTTTAAGGGAGAAGGTGTGTAAACTACTTGAAATTTTTTCTCACTTGTTAAGGTTTATGAGAAAGAACTAGTTATCTGTTGTCTCTAGGAAGGACCTGTCCATGAAGAGTTAAAAAAAAAAAAAGAAAAGAAAAAGGCATTCTACTAGAGTACCGGCCTTTGCCCTTGAGTGGTTTAGAGGTTAGTAGAGGGAGAAGAATGGAATTTGTAATTTGTACCAAGAGAAGTGCAAAATTTGAGTTTAAATTCCAAGAAGCATAAGGGCACCGAAATGTCTGTTTTCAGTTGCCTCATTTCATTAAAATTTGAGATTAAAAAAGAAAATTTAAAAAAAACAAAAAGAAAAATGTGAGATTAAAAAATGTTCAGATTAAAATTCTGAATAAACGACCTCCAGTTCTCTGGTGGTGAGAGACTCTGTGGTGTGGTGCATGGGGCTGCCTGGCAGAGCCCTGATTGAGGGTTTTCCCTGAATGGTGGCTGTGGGATTTTGCACAGAGGTAATGAGATAATGACGGGGCACTCAAGCCTAACTTGGCAGAAGGATGCTTCTAGATGGAGAGAGGTGGAGCTCTGGTTTGGATGGCCATGAGTTCTTTGCGACAGGTCTTTGCAGCTTTTTGTAGACCTTCACAAATGCCATCAGGTTTTACACGTTGACGCTAGTCAACGTCCCTATAAGCTTTTCAAAAGAACGTGTTTCTAATGTACACTTTACATTAAAGTTCTGTTCTTAGCCACATCCTGCTTTGTAGACAGTAAACCGTTCTCTTCTCTTTTTTCTTTTAACCTCTTCATCGGCATAAATTCTGATACTCCTGACAGTGAGAAATCAGGAAACGTCAGGAAGTTCTCATAAAAATGAACTCAAAACCCATAATTTTTAATAACTTTACTAGACTGTGTGAAAATTGGGGCTTTCTATTTCATACCAGTAGGTCGTAACAAAGTATAAAATGGATGGTTTGAAGTGACGGGGTCATTACAGAGTATCAGGCAGATGGGAATAGAGTGTGAAAAAGAGTGGACGCATCAGTTTATGTCTGTGTGACTGGTTCACTTTGCTGCACAGCAGACACTAACACAATACTGCAAATCAACTGTACTCCAGTAAAAATTAATTTTAAAATTAAAAAATAATTAGGATATAATAAAATATTTCTGTACATCTCTTCCTAATTTGCACTTTAGTCAATTTTTAATTTTTTTTATGGAACAGCTATTGTGTGTAAGACTGATAAGAGCCTGTTGTTTCACTTTATGTACTTCGAAGGGAATCTGCCCATTTCAGTGAAAGCATGTAAAATCAGGTTTAACTCTAGCCTGCAACCTCAAAGTCAAAAAGGAGATTTGTTTCTAAGATTAACCGAAATGCATTTACTCAAGACTGTGTTTAAAAGGTCATGTTAAGAGGCTATCTAGTTTGTACTGACTTGTTCAAGTTCTCTCTGGTCACTGGAGAAATGGCAAAGCAAGAATTTCTTTTGAATTTTTTTGGGTTTTGTATCTGCGCATTAAAAAGAAGGCATTATTGAAGTGTCAGCTCAACTTTTTATAAGCTTGATCATTAATGTGAAGTAAAAATAAATCTATTGGAAATTTTAACCTGCCTTACAATGGCCTACTCTTTGTGGCTAATAAATTACTAAGTGATATAATCTACTTTTATCTCCTAGTGTCCTCTCTGCTATCTTTGTTTCTTTCTTTTGATGCTAATAAGAAATGGAATAGCCCAAAATAATAACAAGAAAGCAGAGACGCGACTAATACATATTGGTTAACATATTACTATGTTAAGCCACCTGTGTTGATGGTACTTAATTTTATTTAAAAACCTGTTGTTTTTAGGACAGTGCCAGGCATATAATGCTTTCCACAATTTGTTGGCTGTAGTGACATTGATTGTGGTGTTCACTTTTAAGAGGCAGCAGTGAAAGCTGTCGACCAACTGGACCAGGAGCACAGTAGTAGTTCAAGAAATAACTTATTGAATAAATGAATGAATCCTTTTTTCCCCTCTTGTTTTAACATTTGCTGGGTTTTTTTTTTTTTAATATTTATTTATTTTTAATTTGGCTGTGCTGGATCTCAGTTGCGGCATGCAGGATCTAGTTCCCTGACCAGGGGTCGAACTCCGTGCATTGGGAGTGTGGAGTCTTAACCTCTGGACCACCAGGGAAGTCCCAACATTTGCTGTTTTAAAGTAATGACAGGGTAGTTTTAATGCCTTTCTTTGCTTTGGCAGTGTAAAGATTAAAAAAAAAAAAATCCAGGTAACTTTTTGTAAAAAGTAGACTATTTAAAAAATTTTTAATATATATTTATTTGCTTATTTATTTGGCTGCACCAGGTCTTAGTTGAGGCTTGCACTCTTAATTGCAGCATTTGGGATTTAATTCCCTGACCAGGGATGAACTGGGGCCCCCTACATTGGGAGCTTGAAGTCTTAGACACTAGACCACCAGGGAAATCCCAATAGACTACTTTTTAGAGCAGTTTTAGTTTCACAGCAAAAATGAGCAGAAGGTCCAGAGATTCCTCATATACTCCTTCCACACAAACACAGTCTAGACCCTTTTTTGTTTTTTGGCCGCCATGAAAACCTGTATGTAGAAGCTGTGTGCATGCTAAGTCAAGTCTCTTCGATGCTATGAACTGTAGCCTGCCAGGCTCCTCTGTCCATGGGGTTCTCCAGGCAAGAACCCCTGGAGGAGGGCCTGCGGAAGCATGGAGTCTTAACCTCTGGACCTCCAGGGAAGTCCCTCTAGACATTTTTTTTTACCTTTAAAGTAGAGCTTGAAAAGTTGTCTCCTTTCTGTTGTTCATGCGGCTGATACCTGATGCATATGTGTGTGTTTATATAAGAACACTGTGTGTGTGTGTGTGTGTGTGTGTGTGTGTGTGTGCGCGCGCGCGCGCGCACATGCGCATCTGTGCGTGCTAAGTCACTCATTGTTATCCAACTCTTTCTGACCCCATGGACTGTACACCAGGCTCCTCTGTCCACGGGATTCTCCAGGCAAGGATACTGGAGTGGGTTGCCCTTCCCACCTCCAGGGGATCTTCCCAGCCCAGGGATGGAACCCCCATCTCTTGCATCTCCTACATTGGCAGGCAGATTCTCTATCACCGCACCTCCTGGGAAACCCATAAGAACACTTTGTAGAGTGTTAAAATTTTAAGCCAGACAATACTGATTCTTTTTTTAACATTGACGTAATTAACTAGTTGCAGGATTTGGAGAATTATTACCTTTTCTCACTGCCCAGTACTCAATGGAGCAGAGTATTAACAAATTTCATAGCTCTCCTCCAGCTCTTTTCTTCTTTAACCCTTCAGAGGTTTCTGTTTGGGATAAACACAGCAAGACTGACATGGGAGACATCAATCCTGGAACTAGGGGTGAGCAAAACCACCTCAAAGACAGACCAAAAAAAAAAAAAAAATCAAGTGTAGTTCTGTCAACGCCACCTTTTAATTAAAACAGGGTTTGCACCGATAGTAGATTTTTTTTTAATATTAATTTATTTTTTATCTTTATGTTCTGTAATCGAAATATAGTTGATTTATAATGTTTCAGGTGTATAGCAAAGTGATCCACTCATATATATATATTTCAGTTTCTTTTCCAGTATTGATTATTACACAATATTGAATGTAGTTCATACAGTAGGTCCTTGTTTATCTATTTTATATATAGTAGTTTGTATCTGCTAATCTCAAACTCCTAATTTATCCTTCTGCTGACTCAATGGAGATGAGTTTGAGCAAACTCCTTGAGACAGTGAAAGCCAGGGAAGCCGGGAGTGCTGTAGTCCACGGGATCGCAAAGAGTCAGACGTAATTTAGCAACTGAGCAACCTTCTCCTTTGGTCACCAGAGGCTTGTTTTCTATGTCTCTGAGCCTATTTCTGTTTTTCTGTTTTTCTGCCACACTGCTCAAGGCATGCATAATCTTAGTTCCCTGACCAGGGATGTACCTGGAGCCATACTGTTGAAAGCTCCGAGTCCTAGCCACTGGGCTGTTAGGGAAGCCTTAGTCTATTTCTGTCTTGTAAGTAAGTTCCTTTGTGTCATTTAAAAAAAATTCCACTTACACGTAATATGATATTTGTCTCTCTGGTTCAGTCAGTTCAGTTCAGTCGCTCAGTTCTGTCCGACGTTTTGCGACCCCGTGAGTCGCAGCACGCCAGGCCTCCCTGTCCATCACCAGCTCTCTGGTTAGTAGATATTAAACAAAACATGGGCGGTCTGGTGATTTTGTGGCTGACATTTACCCATCAGTTAGTCGCTTTCACCTTATACTCAGACATCATCCTGAACATGCAATTTTGGTAGGTGACGCTGTATTTCAAGTACGGTAAGGGGTTTTGCCCGTGCTTACTGTGCGACTACATTAGAACTCTTGCTTTACATTGGTGTGACATGGAAAGTGCCTCTCTGAAGGACTGTTCAAGTGTCACCCACTTCCTCGCTAAGCTAATATTGTGTTTCCTGCAAGTATTACTCATACTTGTTTCATCAACACCGCCCACATTTTAAAATAGGTTTCATTTTGACACTGAAAAATTGCAAGCTACCAAGAATGCATGTATGCCCTAGGAAATTAATCTAATTAGATTTTGGAATGTGGGTGTGAAGTCTTCTGGAATTAGCGTTTGTAATGAAATATTTGTTTCCTGATTTATTTATGTATAGTCTTACCGGCCTGAGTCTAGTGATGTGTCTGGTTAACAAATTCAAAAAGTCAGTAAAGGGCCAAATGTGTTTATTATGTCAAAGAATTAGTTGGGAATATACACGTTTTTTAATATTGATTCGTTTAACTCATAAACTTCATCTGTAAGATTCTGTGCTAACTTTCTGTAAATCTTAACAACCTCAATTGCCGAATACTAGAACTAGATTCATACCACCAACAGAACAGATGAAACTTAAAACCTCATGTTGCACAAATCATAAGATGTGTTCACCTGAAAACTGCAGTATCACATTCACTATATTATGGTTTCTTTTTAAAACTTAGAACACACTATCCTAATGATTGGAATGAAATTTTTAACAAGAATTAATTCTTAGACTAAAGCTATGGTTTTAGTGTGTTAACGGTTCAGCAGCTACAGTTTCCACCTTTACTTCTCTACTCTACAGGTTGCAAAAATAGAAATAGATTATCATTGCATAAACTCAGTAGTTTTTGTAATAATTTCACGTGCAGCATGCCTTAAAAACAGATGAATTGGTGTTATCAACGTTGCTGATTATTATCATGCTGTACACCTCACACTTATTTTCTGGATGTCAATTATATCTTAATAAAACTGGAAGTAAAACAAAACCAACGCAAAAAAAAAAAAAAAAA
>SJYW01003388.1:778804-790706 GCA_006410735.1 Raphicerus campestris | reverse complement strand
CTCTGCTCTTAGGGACAAACCACTCGCCTCCGAACGGAGCTGGCCCCTGTTATTACGGGGGCTCTGCCGAGGCCTGAGGTTGCTCCCCTTCGCCGAGCGCTGCTTTGAATTTAAGGGCCATACTTTTCGTCGCTCAGCCATCAGTGCTAGTCCGTGCGGGTCTTTTCCCCCACGGCCGGGGAAGCCTTGGAGGCCCGGGGGGCTTTCGCAGCCTTGCGCCGGTTGGCGTGGGGCCAGGTGCGGTGCTGTCTGCGCACTGCACACAGAAGGACTCGGAGGCCGAGAGCGACCTAGCAGAGTGGCTGGGGAAAGGAGTCCAGGGGCGCACAACCGGTGATTTCTAATCTCTGAAACCGGTGATTTCCGACTTGTTCGGCCAAGAAACTCTCAGACGTTGAAATCACGTTGCCGCGTAGTGGGTGAAAAAAGCAAAGGATCTGGGTCCACAGATACGCGTTTCTGGTTCCAGTCCCGCCACCCGCACTCACTAGCTGGGTGGCCTAGGACAAGGCCTCCACCTCTGTAGAAGCTCAGAGCCTTCTCCCCCACCTCCTGCCAAAGGGAGGCAGTAACTACCCAGCTCAGCGAAAGGAGATGACCACCTGTGGTTGGTTAACTTGAGAACTAATTTTTAAGTAGATACGGATTCCTTTTTCCCTGCACTCCCAGAGTATACACAAATAACATTCCAGGATTGTGTGTGTGTGCATCGCTCAGTCGTGTCCCACTCTGCGATCCCATGGACTGTAGCCCACCAGGTTCCTTTGTCCGTGGAATTCTCCAGGCAAGAATACTGGAGTGGGTTGCCATTTCCTTCTCCGGGGGATCTTCCCCACCCCAGGGACCCATCGGGGTCTTCTGCATTGCAGGCGGATTCTTCACTGTCTGAGCCACCAGGGAAGCCCGATTCCAGGGTTGGGACTGGAGAACTGTTTGGGTTCCGACTCCTTCCTCTGATTCCCTAGGCCCTTTCTCCCCCAACTTTTCTTTCTTCCTCAGCTAATCCTACTCACTTTTCTGACTATCTGTGAACTCCTAAAATGGGCCCCATTTAAGAAGTATTTCAGCTGCCTGTCTCTCTAATCCCACTACACCCAGCCTCAACCAGCTTATCATTCTTCTCCAGGAGAGGGTGGGGCAAGGGTGGTGTTCTACTTTTGCAGATAAACTAAGTCTACTTCCTTTGTTGGGCAGGATCACAATGAATTTAAACTGTCAAGCCTGTTTTGGTCTCTTTTTTCAGTAAGGAGTTCCTTCCACCAGTTTGTTGTTAGTGTGTGTTTTAAATATCTTGTTCTCAGTTACCCGGTCTGGAAACTCTGTACTCCAATCCTGCTAGACCTGTAACCATCAGAACAGCCCGCCACTTAACCTCCCAAGGTACATTCATTAACAGCTTGAGTGAGTTGGAGGGGTCAGGAACTCAATCAATACAGCACAGCTCAGTTTGCTATTTAGAAATGCTGAGTGAAATGCAGGTAATCTAACAGGACCCTGCCTCACAAATCACCTCAATTTCTTCCTGCCAAGATTTACTGTTTTTTCAAATACAGTGATCTAATCTTGACTGCCTTCTAGAAGACTTATCAAAAACAGTGACTTGTGAAAAGATGCTAATCAGGAGGAAAAACAACCTGCAGCTCTAAAGAAGAGAAGGGGGGGGCAGCAAAGAGCAAGAGACAGCAGAAAGAGAGAGAGAGAGAGACCACATTAAAAGGAAAACTTTTAAGATGAGTAAGCAGGAAACAGTTATAGGAACCCATTAAAAGCCACAGCAGCAGTACTGTATGGAACTGGGTTAATTAGACCACACTGCAAATACCTTTAACTTCATTAAGTCTGGTGGTAACTGAAAAAAAGGGTTGAAGGTATCAGAATCGCCAAGAAATAAAAGAAAAAGTCACCACTGATTTTAAAGCAATGGAAACAAACAGGATTCAGCATAAAAAGAAATAAGCTAGCAAAGAAAAAGATTAAATACAGCACAGTATTTTTTAGGAGGAACTAAATCCATTTTAGTTTCCCTTACAGTAAAAGGGAGTGAGTTTAAGAGAACTTCTCTTAACAAGTCACTGTCACTGACCTGCTTAGGAATCAGTTTTCACAAGAGGTATTGTAAATCCTGTGTCTTCTCCACTGGCTCAGTAGTAAAGAATCCATCTGCCAACAGCAGGAGACGGAGGTTTGATCCCTGGGTCAGGAAGATCCCCTGGAGGAGGAAATGGCAACCCATTCCAGTATTCTTGCCTGGAAAATCCCATGGACAGAGGAGCCTGGGGGCCTACAGTCGGTGGAGCTGTAGGAGAGCCGGACAAGATTTAATGCCTAAACAATTGTAAATCCCATCTATGTAAATACCAAAATGACCTCAGTTCAGTTCAGTCCTGCAGTTGTGTCTGATTTTTTGCAACCCATGGACTGCAGCATGCCAGGCCTCTCTGTCCATCACCAAGTCCCAGAGTTTACTCACTCATGTCCATTGAGTCGGTGATGCCACCTAATCATCTCATCCTCTGTCGTCCCCTTCTCCTCCCACCTTCAACCTTTCCCAGTATCAGAGTCTTTTCCAATGAGTCAGGTCTTCGAATCAGGTGGCCAAAGTATTGGAGTTTCAGCTTCAGCATCAGTCCTTCCAATGAATATTAAGGACTGATTTCCTTTAGCATGGATTGGTTGGATCTCCTTGCTCTCAAGGGACTCTAAATTATCTAGGGGATCGGTTTGGGCTATATACACCTGTTTCACCTTTTAGGAACATGTGGAGAATACTGATTTACAAAGTTATGATCTTGGCAGGTAACGACATAAATTTCCACTGAATAATCTGATCACACGGATATTATTAGCACTGAAATAAGGTATCTAGAAAATATAGACCCTGTATAGTTGCCATGGAGTTAGAGGTAAACAATTTTAATAGAGTCTGTCAGCAACTCCACTTCTTCTTGCTAGTATAAACATCTAATTCAGGGGCTTAGGAGAGCCGGGTTTGATCCCTGAATCGGGAAGATCCCCTGGAGAAGGAAATGGCAATCCACTCCAGCACTCTTGCCTGGAAAATCCCATGGACGGAGGAGCCTGATAGGCTACAGTCCATGGGGTTGCAAAGAGTTGGACACAACTGAGCAACTTCACATGATGTAGAGATATCACTATCTAATCTATTTAAAAGGCTTCCTGTTCTTCAGTTACTAAGTCATGTCCAACTCCTTGCGATCCCATGGACTGCAGCACGCCAGGCTTCCCTGTCCTTGACTATCTCCCAGGGTATTATCAAACTCATGTCCATTGATAACATCCATTGAGTCAATGATGCCATCTCACCCTCTGTTGCCCCTTTCTCCTCCTCCCTCAATCTTTCCCAGCATCAGGGTCTTTTCCAATGAGTCGGAAAAGTATTGGAGCTTCAGCATTAGTCCTTCCAATGAATGTTCAGGGTTGATTTCTTTTAGGATTGACGGGTTTGATCTCCTTGCTGTCCAAGGGTCTCTCAAGATCTTCAGCACAACAGTTTAAAAGCATCAATTCTTTGGTGCCCAACTTTCTTTCTGGTCCAACTTTCACATCCGTACATGACTACTGGAAAAATCATAGCTTTGACTATATGGACCTTTGTTGGCAAAGTGATCACTCTGCTTTTTAATACACTAAGTGGTTTTGTAATTGTTTCATTGGGATCCTAGTGTTCCACTACTTATTAGGTATGTGGCCTTAGATAAGTACTTAAACTCTCAGAACTTCACTTAAAACACAGACCTTCAAGGTTGTTGTGACACTGGAAGGGAGCTGGCAGTGAGCACAGAGTGAGCACAGAGTGAATAGCCCTGCACAGAAAGCTCTAGAGTTCGGTTGAATTATTTCCCTTCTCTAGGCCTCAGTTTCCTCCTCCATAAAATGGACATAATGCTTTGCTCCAAAAGTTACTGCAAAGATAAAAAGAAAGAACACATGTAAAATGCTTAGCACATGAGGGCACAAGTATTGGTTCCCTATTTTTCCTCTTATTTTTTGGAGGATTTTTACTTCCTCCATCAGAGAAAGCAGTCCTTTAAGCACTCCTGATGTGGCAAAACAGATTGATTGGTTGTCTATTGCTGAAGTACTCTTCTTAATGAAATTCTCAGGATTTCTTTTTTTCCCTTTAAAATGGCTTCCATCAGTTTCCAGCTTAAAACTCTCCATTTGTTTAGCATTCAAACTACTTACTAAGGACCCAAAAAAGCAGTGGAGTGGAAAAAGTTGGAGTGGGATAAAAGGAGAACTCTGTCGTGAGTAGAATCTTAAGACTGCAACCAATTTTTGTACTCAATAATGGAATTCCCCTGAAGGTCTATAAAGATGTGCATAAAATCAGGAAAAACCAGTTGTCTGTGGCTGAGCAAGTTACACACTGCACCACCAAACTGAGAAGTGGATTTGAAGTTTTTCTCCAATCTGTAGGATTCAAGATATGCCAGGGGCTAGCTTTTCTAAGAAGATGACTCTGCAAGGAGAGTCTGTGGGCATTCGCCCAAGCCCCAAGAAATGACATTTCAAGTCAAAGAATGTCATTTGTCAAGTCAAAGTGACATCTGACTTCCGAATATATTGCCAAGTTCTACGGTTCCCTGTACTGTGTTTATACAGAATTTTGATCCAAAATGTCATCTCTTTCGATAAGAGAAACAAGTAACAATCCTAACTAGGGAATATTAACCCCATAATTACATTAAATGTCTCTGGAAATTTCTAAACTGATGTCAAACATTATTAATCACACTAGATTCAAACTCCAAATTCTGCTACTAGTGGCAAATTTCAGTAGATCTTGCAATGTTAGAGGAAACAGAAAAATAAGACCCACTTGACCAAGAGGGTAAGGCTGAAAGTCAGGTTTAGGATAGTCTTTCCAGCCCCTCAAGGCTTTTTCAGTCAGTACCTTAAAGTTTAATGCCCCTTTGAAAATTTGGCCAGGGAGAGGCAAACCTAACTCGTTCTGTTACTCAACAGGTCTGTTTCCCAGTTACAGTATCATGATTATGCAAATAACCTGCTCTTGAAACCGAAATCATGTGCCTAAGTAAAACTGCCAAGACAGCATTTTCACAGAATTTGAGAACTACCTAAAAAACCCTTTACTTTCAGTTCAGTCCAGTTGCTCAGTTGTGTCCAACTCTTTGCAACCCCATGGACTGCACGCCAGGCCTCCCGATCCATCACCAACTCCTGAAGTTTATTCAGACTCATGTCCATTGAGTCGCTGATGCCATCCACACATCTCATTGTCTGTCGTCTCCTTCTCCTCCCGCCTTCAATCTTTCCCAGCATCAGGGTCTTTTCAAACAAGTCAGGTTTTCGAATCAGGTGGCCAAAGTATTGGAGTTTCAATTTCAGAATCAGTCCTTCCAATGAATAGTCAAGACTGATCTCCTTTAGGATGGACTGGTTGGATCTCCTTGCAGTCCAGGGACTCTCAAGAGTCTTCTCCGACAGCACCGTTCAGAAGCATGCTTCACTTCTAAGGCTTCTGTGTCCCCTTTCTTTTGCTGTTCAGTTGCTAAGTTGCATCTGACTTCGACCCCATGGGCTGCAGCATGCCAGGCTTCTCTGTCCTTCACCAACTCTTGGGGTTTGCTCAGATCTCTCTGTTCCAAACTAATGACCGGCACAATATAGTTCTCACATACCTGAAGAAGCTATTTCTCATAAACTTCTGGACAGATGCCACTGGTATGTGACCCTGTGAAAGTCACATAATAATTCCCAAGTGAAAAGGAGCAAGGTAGAAAAACCCAGCTTTGAGCCCTTGTAAATCTGTTTTCCAGAGACTAAAAGACAAAGGTCTCTTATTTTATAAACGAGTTATTCTAATATAAAATTAAGATTCTTCCTGATTAATCCATTTTTAGAAGCCTATTATTTTCAAATTTAAAACCAGAGAGTCTCAAAAATGATACCTCACTTTAAAAAGTATACAATAACGCTCCAAAACATTGCAGATTGCCTTTAAAAATGAAGTGTGTGCGTGCTTAGTCGTATCTGACTCTTTGTGACCTTTTGGACTGTAGCCCACCAGGCTCCTCTGTTTGTGGGATTTTCCAGGCAAGAATACTAGAGTGGGTTGCCATTTCCTCCTCCAGGGGATCTTCCCAACCCAGGGATCAAATCCACATCTCCTGCACTGGCAGGTGGATTCTTTACCACAGAGCCACCTAGGAAGCCTCCATAAAAAAAGGAAACTGCACTTAAAAATCCCCATTTCTTTTGACTAGTTTGATACTGACGGGAGGATCAGTTGACTGTCTGGTTTCTACTCTTACCTAAAAGTATCAATTATTTTTTATTTCTTCCATGTTCTTTCATATTGCTGATTTTTAAAATGCTTTCGGAACATTTCTCTTGAATTTCATTTGATAAGATACTGGCTACTCAGATTCCGGGATTTTATTTTTTGAAAATTTAAAAGAATTTTAAAAAATAATAAAATTTTAATAATCGGAATGCCGTGTATGGTATAGTACAAGAAGCACAGAGCCAGTTTTAAAGCAGATGAGGTTCAGTCCTGGATACCTGCCCAAAATTACCTAAGTCCTTGTGTGATCCTGAGAGAATCATTTTTGAGTTCTTTGGATTTGTTCTCACATCTGTTAATAAGGTGAAAGGATTTGTTGATTATCTAAGGACACTTCCAGCCTCATATGAGATTAATTTTTTATAACAATTGCAGAATAAGGATTAAATGCTGGGCTTTGTGGGTAAGGCCTGGATGAGAGTTATTTATAAATGATCAGACCACCCTTGAATAAATTTTNTCTAAGGACACTTCCAGCCTCATATGAGATTAATTTTTTATAACAATTGCAGAATAAGGATTAAATGCTGGGCTTTGTGGGTAAGGCCTGGATGAGAGTTATTTATAAATGATCAGACCACCCTTGAATAAATTTTTCTAACCAAGTCTTATCTTTACGAAAGAAACAGAAATACAGACCATACAAAGATTTCATGGTCTTAAATGAGATAATGTGCACAAAGACCCTGATGCTGGGAAAGACTGAAGGCAAAAAGAAAAGGGTGTGGTAGAGGGTGAGATGTGTTAGACAGCATCTGACACAATGGACACGAATTTGAGCAAACTCTGGGAGACAGTGGTGGACAGAGGAACCTGGTGTGCTGCAGTCCATGGGTTCACAAAGCGTAGGGCATGACTTACTGACTGAACAACAACATACTCAGCAGAATATCTGGCAAACTTAACTGCTTAATAGATAGATTATTATCTCATTTGTGGATTTCCAGGACAATAAAGTTTCTTGTTCTAAGTTTCTTCATCTGTAAGACTGTGTAGTAAGANGGATTGAATCTCTGCTTGCGGCTCTGTGCACTTCTAAGTTATCTTACTGTTTGTTCTGTGCTTCAATTTCCTCTCCTGTAAAAGGATAATGATGGTGCGGTCAGTGCAGAGCTGTGCCACTCAGATCCTTCTTCCAGAAAGGACTTGCTGCCCAGCTGCACAGGGTGTGGCTAGCAGACAGCTTCCTTTAGGGTCTGCCTTGTCTTCAGAGCCAAACTCACATTGTTCTTGGGGCAGCCCTTTGCCAGTGAACGAGCAAGGCAGTGGTACAAGGGCCTGGCCATTTCTGCCCACCGTGAGACTCCCCGAATGGGTAATCTTTGCTCTAGAGCTTCTCGTTGGCGTGGTGGAGACTTTCTCAGGCAGCATTATGGTCTGATGGCTCCCTTGGCCCAATCACACTTACTCCTTTTTCCTTTCACAGGTGTTCCTTCCCTACAAAGCTTAGCATTCCTAGTTCCATCTCAGAATCGTCTCAGATGCTGCCCCAAATGGTACTTTTAACGTCACTGGATTCTTGTGAAGAATCAATGAGATGATGGATGGCAAACTTTCACAGCATCTCAGGCATGGTAAGCTCTCAGTAAGCAGCAGTATTTTTTTTTTTTTTTTTGCGTTGGTTTTGTTTTACTTCCAGTTTTATTAAGATATAATTGACATCCAGAAAATAAGTGTGAGGTGTACAGCATGATAATAATCAGCAACGTTGATAACACCAATTCAACTGTTTTTAAGGCATGCTGCACGTGAAGTTATTACAAAAACTACTGAGTTTATGCAATGATAATCTATTTCTATTTTTGCAACCTGTAGAGTAGAGAAGTAAAGGTGGAAACTGTAGCTGCTGAACCGTTAACACACTAAAACCATAGCTTTAGTCTAAGAATTAATTCTTGTTAAAAATTTCATTCCAATCATTAGGATAGTGTGTTCTATCTAAGTTTTAAAAAGAAACCATAATATAGTGAATGTGATACTGCAGTTTTCAGGTGAACACATCTTATGATTTGTGCAACATGAGGTTTTAAGTTTCATCTGTTCTGTTGGTGGTATGAATCTAGTTCTAGTATTCGGCAATTGAGGTTGTTAAGATTTACAGAAAGTTAGCACAGAATCTTACAGATGAAGTTTATGAGTTAAACGAATCAATATTAAAAAACGTGTATATTCCCAACTAATTCTTTGACATAATAAACACATTTGGCCCTTTACTGACTTTTTGAATTTGTTAACCAGACACATCACTAGACTCAGGCCGGTAAGACTATACATAAATAAATCAGGAAACAAATATTTCATTACAAACGCTAATTCCAGAAGACTTCACACCCACATTCCAAAATCTAATTAGATTAATTTCCTAGGGCATACATGCATTCTTGGTAGCTTGCAATTTTTCAGTGTCAAAATGAAACCTATTTTAAAATGTGGGCGGTGTTGATGAAACAAGTATGAGTAATACTTGCAGGAAACACAATATTAGCTTAGCGAGGAAGTGGGTGACACTTGAACAGTCCTTCAGAGAGGCACTTTCCATGTCACACCAATGTAAAGCAAGAGTTCTAATGTAGTCGCACAGTAAGCACGGGCAAAACCCCTTACCGTACTTGAAATACAGCGTCACCTACCAAAACTGCATGTTCAGGATGATGTCTGAGTATAAGGTGAAAGCGACTAACTGATGGGTAAATGTCAGCCACAAAATCACCAGACCGCCCATGTTTTGTTTAATATCTACTAACCAGAGAGCTGGTGATGGACAGGGAGGCCTGGCGTGCTGCGACTCACGGGGTCGCAAAACGTCGGACAGAACTGAGCGACTGAACTGAACTGACTGAACCAGAGAGACAAATATCATATTACTTGTAAGTGGAATTTTTTTTAAATGACACAAAGGAACTTACTTACAAGACAGAAATAGACTAAGGCTTCCCTAACAGCCCAGTGGCTAGGACTCGGAGCTTTCAACAGTATGGCTGCAGGTACATCCCTGGTCAGGGAACTAAGATTATGCATGCCTTGAGCAGTGTGGCAGAAAAAAAGAAAAACAGAAATAGGCTCAGAGACATAGAAAACAAGCCTCTGGTGACCAAAGGAGAAGGTTGCTCAGTTGCTAAATTACGTCTGACTCTTTGCGACCCCGTGGACTACAGCACTCGAGGCTTCCCTGGCTTTCACTGTCTCAAGGAGTTTGCTCAAACTCATCTCCATTGANTTCTCCAGGCAAGGATACTGGAGTGGGTTGCCCTTCCCACCTCCAGGGGATCTTCCCAGCCCAGGGGTGGAACCCCCATCTCTTGCATCTCCTACATTGGCAGGCAGATTCTCTATCACCGCACCTCCTGGGAAACCCATAAGAACACTTTGTAGAGTGTTAAAATTTTAAGCCAGACAATACTGATTCTTTTTTTAACATTGACGTAATTAACTAGTTGCAGGATTTGGAGAATTATTACCTTTTCTCACTGCCCAGTACTCAATGGAGCAGAGTATTAACAAATTTCATAGCTCTCCTCCAGCTCTTTTCTTCTTTAACCCTTCAGAGGTTTCTGTTTGGGATAAACACAGCAAGACTGACATGGGAGACATCAATCCTGGAACTAGGGGTGAGCAAAACCACCTCAAAGACAGACCAAAAAAAAAAAAAAAAAAATCAAGTGTAGTTCTGTCAATGCCACCTTTCCATTAAAACAGGGTTTGCACCGATAGTAGATTTTTTTTTAATATTAATTTATTTTTTATCTTTATGTTCTGTAATCGAAATATAGTTGATTTATAATGTTTCAGGTGTATAGCAAAGTGATCCACTCATATATATATATTTCAGTTTCTTTTCCAGTATTGATTATTACACAATATTGAATGTAGTTCATACAGTAGGTCCTTGTTTATCTATTTTATATATAGTAGTTTGTATCTGCTAATCTCAAACTCCTAATTTATCCTTCTGCTGACTCAATGGAGATGAGTTTGAGCAAACTCCTTGAGACAGTGAAAGCCAGGGAAGCCGGGAGTGCTGTAGTCCACGGGATCGCAAAGAGTCAGACGTAATTTAGCAACTGAGCAACCTTCTCCTTTGGTCACCAGAGGCTTGTTTTCTATGTCTCTGAGCCTATTTCTGTTTTTCTTTTTTTCTGCCACACTGCTCAAGGCATGCATAATCTTAGTTCCCTGACCAGGGATGTACCTGCAGCCATACTGTTGAAAGCTCCGAGTCCTAGCCACTGGGCTGTTAGGGAAGCCTTAGTCTATTTCTGTCTTGTAAGTAAGTTCCTTTGTGTCATTTAAAAAAAATTCCACTTACAAGTAATATGATATTTGTCTCTCTGGTTCAGTCAGTTCAGTTCAGTCGCTCAGTTCTGTCCGACGTTTTGCGACCCCGTGAGTCGCAGCACGCCAGGCCTCCCTGTCCATCACCAGCTCTCTGGTTAGTAGATATTAAACAAAACATGGGCGGTCTGGTGATTTTGTGGCTGACATTTACCCATCAGTTAGTCGCTTTCACCTTATACTCAGACATCATCCTGAACATGCAATTTTGGTAGGTGACGCTGTATTTCAAGTACGGTAAGGGGTTTTGCCCGTGCTTACTGTGCGACTACATTAGAACTCTTGCTTTACATTGGTGTGACATGGAAAGTGCCTCTCTGAAGGACTGTTCAAGTGTCACCCACTTCCTCGCTAAGCTAATATTGTGTTTCCTGCAAGTATTACTCATACTTGTTTCATCAACACCGCCCACATTTTAAAATAGGTTTCATTTTGACACTGAAAAATTGCAAGCTACCAAGAATGCATGTATGCCCTAGGAAATTAATCTAATTAGATTTTGGAATGTGGGTGTGAAGTCTTCTGGAATTAGCGTTTGTAATGAAATATTTGTTTCCTGATTTATTTATGTATAGTCTTACCAGCCTGAGTCTAGTGATGTGTCTGGTTAACAAATTCAAAAAGTCAGTAAAGGGCCAAATGTGTTTATTATGTCAAAGAGTTAGTTGGGAATATACACGTTTTTTAATATTGATTCGTTTAACTCATAAACTTCATCTGTAAGATTCTGTGCTAACTTTCTGTAAATCTTAACAACCTCAATTGCCGAATACTAGAACTAGATTCATACCACCAACAGAACAGATGAAACTTAAAACCTCATGTTGCACAAATCATAAGATGTGTTCACCTGAAAACTGCAGTATCACATTCACTATATTATGGTTTCTTTTTAAAACTTAGAACACACTATCCTAATGATTGGAATGAAATTTTTAACAAGAATTAATTCTTAGACTAAAGCTATGGTTTTAGTGTGTTAACGGTTCAGCAGCTACAGTTTCCACCTTTACTTCTCTACTCTACAGGTTGCAAAAATAGAAATAGATTATCATTGCATAAACTCAGTAGTTTTTGTAATAATTTCACGTGCAGCATGCCTTAAAAACAGATGAATTGGTGTTATCAACGTTGCTGATTATTATCATGCTGTACACCTCACACTTATTTTCTGGATGTCAATTATATCTTAATAAAACTGGAAGTAAAACAAAACCAACGCAAAAAAAAAAAAAAAAA
>SJYW01003388.1:729674-775072 GCA_006410735.1 Raphicerus campestris | reverse complement strand
GTCTTCACCAGCACGCATCGTAAAACCTCTCTGCTGCCTCCTTGTCTGATGAATCTGCAAAGAGCCCAAACTATCCCTCCATCTTTTAAAGTGTGAAAACAGAAGAGAACCAGCCTGTTCAGTGCTTGACACACCTTGATTAAGGGATTTAAATACATGCTTTCATAAACTAATAAGGACCCTGTGAGTTTGCTATTCACATTTTATACACCAGACCCACCCAAACAATGAATACCAGTGCTGGAATTTACTTTTTTTTTTGCTCCTAACACTAAACAAATGTGAGTTTTAAAAAATGTATCTTCTGTATTAGTAGCTCATAATCCCTCTCTCCCCATTCAGTTCAGTCCAGTCGCTCAGTCGTGTCCGACTCTCTGCGACCCCATGGACTGCAGCACGCCAGGCCTCCCTGTCCATCACCAACTCCCGGAGTTTACTCAAACTCATGTCTGTTGAGTCGGTGATGCCATCCAACCATCTCACCCTCTGTCGTCCCCTTCTCCCACCTTCAGTCTTTTCCAACATCAAGGTCTTTTCAAATGAGTCAGTTCTTCGCATCAGGTGGCCAAAGTATTGGAGTTTCAGCTTTAATGTCAGTCCTTCTAATGAAGATGCAGGACTGATTTCCTTTAGGATAGACTGTTCGGATCTCCCTGCTGTCCCCATTACTCACTCGTATTTCCCTAACTACTGATGGAGGTTTTGCTTTCTACGACATTTGATGTTACTCACGTTGAGAGTCATTGAGGACTAATGACTCATGGTGCTGTGCTGTAATCACAACAGAAACCACTATGAATGAAGCTTCTGTTCCAGCAGGCGTTTCATGTATGTCTAATGATACCCCCATGCCTGTAAGTCTGAAGGTTATTTTTCTTTTTAAAGAAATTAATTTGTAAAAGTATTGTGAAAGAGAATGAAAGTAAAAGTCACTCAAGTCGTGTCCAACTCTTTGCAACCCCATGGACTGTAGTCCATGGATTTCTCCAGGCCAGAATACTGGAGTGGGTAGCCTTTCCCTTCTCCTGGGGATCTTCCCAACCCAGGGATTGAAGCCAGGTCTCTCGCATTGCAAGTGGACTCTTTACCAGCTGAGTCACAAGGGAAGCCCTGTAAAGGCGTTATAAAATGTAATTATTAATTTGTATTACTATTAAATAAAGGTATTAATTTGTAAAGGACAGTATCAAGTTTCTGATCTGGAGATCTAACAAAATTATGTCTTGATGAAAAGTACTTTTAATGAAATTGAGACAGAGCAAAGAGAATTAGATACTGACCACTTTGCGGGTGATCTGGCTGTCCCAGGCTGCACCTCAAAGTTTTGGTTCAAGAAATTAAGTATTTCCCTTCATTTCAACAGCAAAAGAAAACCTGGCACCTTTACAGGAAGCTATACCCCTTGTACTTCTATCTGTACAACCAAAACTGCCGGTTCCTGAAATGCAATAAAATGCCTATAGGTCTTTGGGAGAAATGGTGTGGACACGCCCAGATGGATGAGAGGGCCTGGAAGCACTCAGCCTGGACTGCACGGTTTGCCCCATCCAGCATTTATTAATGTTGGGCACATCTTCATCTCTGCTCCTCGTTTTCCTGATCTATAAATTGCTATGGTGAAGCTTGCACTTAGAAGAAAGTGCAAAGATGAGTGCCTGTTTGCTTGTAAAGTGCTTCGAAATTGTTGGATGAGACGGGATGGGTAAATACAAGTTAGGAGAGTCTTGTTGTTCAGTTGCTCAGACACGTCTGACTCTTTGTGGCCCCATGGACTGCAGCACATCAGGCTTCCCTGTCCTTCACTGCCTCCCAGAGTTAGCTCAAACCCATGTCCGTTGAGTCAGTGATGCCATCCAACCATCTCATCCTCAGTTGCCCTCCTCTCCTGCCTTCAGTCTTTCCTAGTATCAGCATCCTCTCCAGTAAGTCAGTTCATCAGGTGACCAGAGTATTAGAGCTTCAGCTTCAGTATCAGTCCTTCCAATGAATATTCATGGTTGATTCCCTTTAAGATTGACTGGTTTGATCTCCTTGAAGTCCAAAGGACTCTCAGGAGTCTTCTCTAGCATCACAATTTGAAAGCATCAATTCTTCAGCACTCAGCCTTCTTTATGGTCCAACTAGAGTCTGGGGGAAGTTTAAGGGGAAAAAAACAGACAAACCTGTTCCTTGGGAACAAATTGCAGAGTTCTCCTGCTGAAAGCTAATCTCTGTTAAATGAACATTTCTAGTTTGCATGGCACAGGCTGTTCTTTGATTTAAAATTCTGTTTTCATGTTAACCATAAAATAAAATAACCTAATAGTAGGAAAGTACCTGGAAATAAAAGCTTTGGAAAGGAGATCTGAATTATAGACTATGCATGCATGTTTATCTCTTTTCTTTAAGAGATAAGACTCTAGCCATTCCAATTTTTTAGCAACATACTTGGATCTACTTAAGGTATAATCTTAATATTATCCCTCAGGTGGACATAATTCTTTGTGGCTATTTTTACCATTTAAAAGAAAGTTCTGCTGAAGTCACATTGTCCTCTCCCCTCCCCTGCAGAAGCTGGATATTTGTTGCTTGAGGCAGCTAATGAATTATTCTATATATCAATTTAGTTTGAGACTGTCTTCTTCTTAGCAAAGAGAACTAAGAATTTTAAGAATGTTTGTGTTAGGACAGATACATATGAAATTGGTAATGTTTGTGCAAAGAAAGTTGGATTTTCATGAGTGTACATGTGTATGTAAAATATATTTTTCAACATGACTCTGAATTTTTAAATTTAAAATTTACTTACCTTTAAAAGTAAAGCAATTATCCTTCAATTAAAAATAAATAAATTTAAAAAAACCCCTAGGTTATCTGTTTGCATTATTCAATTTTCAAAAGATACTAAGGTTACATGAAAAGTCTGTTTATCATCTTAGGATAGATGTAATTCTTAATTGTCATTACCATTTTCACCAAAAAGATGAGTGATGTTGGTGTCAAATAATTACGACTTTAGTACATAAAGGAAGACATCAAAATTAGAAAAAAGTACATCAGATGAGAGAGAGAGACACCTTGAGAATGACTGGGACTTCATATTTTGTCCATAGTATCTATGTTTTCTTTGAGCATCTGCTAAGTGCCAAGACATTGTTCTTGCCCCCTGGCTTACAGTCTAGTCAGGGACAGAAACATACATAGGAAATTGCAGTACAGTGTGATAAGAACTACGGAGAAGGCGGTGGCAGCCCACTCCAGTGCTCTTGCCTGGGGAATCCCATGGACGGAGGAGCCTGGTAGGCTGCAGTCCATGGGGTCGCAAAGAGTTGGACACAGCTGAGCGACTTCACTTTCACTTTTCACTTTCATGCACTGGAGAAGGAAATGTCAACCCACTCCATTGTCCGTGCCTGGAAAATCCCAGGGACGGGGGAGCCTGGTGGGCTGCCGTCTCTGGGGTCACACAGAGTCGGACACGACTGAAGCGACTTAGCAGCAGCAGCAGCAGCAGCAGTGGTAAGAACTAAGGTAGGATAAACTACCTGGAAACTTGTATATAGGAGTGTAACTCAGTTAGGGAAGAACTGGCATCTATACGCTGTCCTGAAGGACTGGTAAGTTACACAGGTGAAGACAGGTGATCAGGTTGGGATGGTGATCTGGACAGCCTTCCTGGAGGAGGAATCAAATGGCAGGTTCAAAGACCCACAGTACAGCAGAGCCGAGCTCCAGAATGAGCCGTGAAGAGAAGCCTGAAAAGGTAGACTGCGGCTGAAAACAGGTGAAGACGATGGCTTCACCTTGGGGACATAATAAGATATCCACCCTTGAACTGCTGAAAGCAGTTGCTATGGGGCTAGTTCTTCAGTCTCCTTACTGCAGTGCAGAGAAGGATGGAAAGCAGCAACAAAGCTGCGGGCCAGACTAGGCTTAACTGGCCTATTGGATTAATCCCCTGGTTTGGAGCAGAGAGCACCCCTTCACATTTTTCTAAGGGTGGCATCACTGACTCAGTGGCCATGTTAGAGCAAACTCTGGGAGTTGGTGATGGACAGGGAAGCCTGGCACGCTGCAGTCCATGGGATCGCAAAGAGTCGAACACGACTGAGCGACTGAACGGAACCCAAGCGTGGAGTTGGTGTAAATGATTTGCTGGGGAGTCTTGTTGCCTAGGGAAGACCTGGCAGGGTACCTCGTGCGTGGTGAGCCAGGGCATTGGAAGGATGAGGTCAATTCACTGCTTTGGCTAATGAGTTAAACAGTATATCGGCCTTAGTTCATTTTTGTGTTCTCTCCCAGTTGGACACAAACTGCAAACCTACAGTCACTTCTTTCTTGCCGTCTCTTTGTGCTCAGAGAGTGCAACCTTGACAGGGGTCTGCTTCTCAGCTCTTTTCACCTAACAGAACTGGTATTTTCGATATGCCCTAGAGGTGACTCACAGTAACCAAACTCCCAAGACTGATGCACAAACCAGAATGCTAAGTTTCAAATTTAGCATGAGAAGTATATCTATGGGGAGACTAAGCTATTCATATTTGCCGGAGCGCACATTTTTCTCCCTGAAGGCTAATCTTTGTGGAAAGTTTAATTCTATACACGGTTTCTTGGAGAGCATAAAATCAAAAGAGAGTTGGAGGAATTTAATGGATTGTGACGCCAAGCTGTGGAAGCCTGAAGCATCTGTTTCTTCTGGAGGGATAAATCTACATTAAGGATAGAATGGAATCTGTTTGGGGTTTCCCTGGTGGCTCAGTGGTAAAGAATCTTCCTGCCAAGCAGGAGACACAGGTTTGATCCCTAGATTGGGAAGATTCCCAGGAGAAGGAAACGGCAGTCCTCCCCAGGATTCTTGCCTGGGACATCCCATGAGTCAGACACAACTGAGGGTCTAAACAAGAGAGTCTGTTTTACTGATACTATGTAGATTATTCCATTTCCTTTTATATTTCTTTAGACAGACTATAACGCATTTAGTTAAGTCAGACTTTGTAATTCTAATCTCTATTCCATCTTCCATCCCTGAGATTCCATCAGGGTTTCCAGGTTGGGTGTTGGGTTTTCATCATCTTCTCCCTTCCCAGCATTTTCCAGGCTGGCACGTCCAAGCATCTATCCATTTAAAAGCTCCCCTAGGTAATTCTGATGTTGCTAAAGAAGCATGATTTAACACTAAGATTCCTTTTTCATACATCCTCAGTTTTTGCTCATTTTATCCTTTATAACAACTTTAAAATCTAGCAATGCTTTGGAGCTACTTTCTTACCCTGTCAACCACTTACAAACATAATCATGCTAAGGTACTCTTTCTTTGAAGCTACATGACATGGTGTCCCTTCTTTTAAAAAAAATGCTTGTTTATTTATTTATTTAATTTTGGCTGAATGGGGACTTCATGGCTGCACGCGGGCTTTCTACTCTGGATGCAGAGTGCGGGCTTCTCNCTTACAAATATAATCATGTTAAGGTACTCTTTCTTTGAAGCTACATGACATGGTGTCACTTCTTTTTAAAAAAATGCTTGTTTATTTATTTATTTAATTTTGGCTGAATGGGGACTTCATGGCTGCACGCGGGCTTTCTACTGCGGTGGCTTCTCTGGTTGCAGCACGCAGGCTCAGGGGCACAGGGGCTTCAGGAGTTGCTGTTCCGGGCTCTGGGGCACAGATTCCGCAGCTGTGATGAACAGGCTTGTTTGCCCTGTGGCACGTGGAATCTTCCCAACCTCGTCCTCTGCCTTGGCAGTCAGACTCTTAGTGAGGACCACCAGGGAAATCCAGTTCTCTTTATTCCTTTTGGTTCTCTCATTGTGATTTATTCAGGCACCAGCTAAGTCATCATTCATTCATTCAGCACTATTGATGACCACCTCCTATATGCCAGGCTTTGTTCTGGGCATAGGGAAAGGGGCAGTAAACCAAACGGTAGAAAAACGTTGCCCTCATATATGTGATCGCAGGGCAAGTGTAAGGGTGTATCTCGTGTATCCAGTAACGATAAATGCCGTGGAGAAAAATAAGGCTGCGAGAGACTGAGAACAGGATTAAGGCTGACGGCGGCGGGGGGAGGGGCAGAACAGAAGTTTAGTGCAGGACGTTTTGCCAGATGCTCTTAGATATCTTAAGTGTCTAGTTAAATATGTGCATCTGGAGCTCTGGGCTCCAGGCTGTTTGGGTCTGTTTGGATCTTATTATTCAATATAAGGTTGGGGAATCAGAAAATTCTAAGCTCTTGACATGGTTATACTCCTACAAGCCCTCTTAATTTAACTTTAGATCTCTGTCACTTAGGAAAACTGTCATAATCTGCTGCCCTTTTGGACAGGGGCTGTGCTCTCTCTGCTCCACTGTTTACCTTACTAAGAATCCAGACTTGCCTGGTGGTCCAGCGGTTAAGACCTCGTGCTTCTAACGCAGAGATGAGGTTTCAATCCCTGGTCAGGGAACTAACACCCCACATGCTGCGTGGCATGGCTAAAAACAAAAATGAAGGCAAAAAAAAGAAAACCTTACTGAGAATCATAATGTGAGACTTGTGTTAGGTTAGGAGGGGCATAGACTATTAAGAGTTGATTAGTTTTGTAAAATGTTATAGGAGTATAATAAACAGATCTGAAGCTTCGATAGGCATGGAAGTAAAACTAATGGACTAATTCACAGATGAAAAAATAAAAGTAAATGGCCACTGATGAGCACTGAGTTTTGGGGAATAATCAGAAATTAATGTCACACATGCATCATTGTAATAAGCTTTTGCAGACAGTCTGGGTTTCAGTTGTACTTCTTTGAAAGCTCCGCGTGTGCTTGGGAGATGCTTAAAGAATGTTTATAATTATTCAGTTTGCATTCTGTTGACTTAGGGATCTCTCTTGTGCCTGGTATATGGCCTAATATTCCCCTTTGCATTTCTCAGAGGTAGTTTAAAGTATTAGACCACAGAATCAATCAGATTGGACGGCGGGGAGGGCAGGATTCTACTTCAGGCGTGTGGCAGGTTCTGTTTTGCAAGGACGACCACAGCAGTATCTCCCATTCCACCTGCTCTTCCAATGTCACCTTGAGATGCCTCCCACTGAGGAGCAGGGGAAGGCTTCTGTCCCTTTCCCTTGACCCTAGGCAGATCCTTATGGCTTCATTGACCGGCAGAATATGGTAAAAGTGACGCCATGTTATTTCTGAAGCAGGATTGTTGATACATCATGCACTTTGGCCTTGCTCTTTGGGGGTGGTTACTCTTAAAATTCAGCACCATATTGTTAGGAAGCCCAAGCAGCCCACGTTGACGTTATTTTTCAGTCATGTCTGACTCTTTGCAACTCCATGGACTGCAGCACACCAGGCTTCCCTGTCCATCACCAACTCCCGGAGCTTGCTCAAATTCATGTCCATCAAGTCGGTGATGCAATCCAACCATCTCATCCTCTGCTGCCCCCTTTTCCTCCTGCCCTCAATTTTTCCCAGCATCAGAATCTTTTCCAGTGAGTTGGCATCAAGTGGCCAAAGTACTGGAGCTTCAGCTTCAGCATCAGTCCTTCCAATGAATAAGCTGTCAACGTAGAGAATCCATCTGGAGAAGTTAACTGCAGGGGTCTCAGCTGATAGCCCAACTGAGGACCTGGCGAACAGTCATGATCAACAGCTAGCCTTAGGGAAGGGCATGCAGATTCCCATAGCCTCTTGCAGTCAAGTCCCCACACACAGCCTTCAAGCCTTTCCAGTTGGGGTCCCAGCCGTGGAGGATCAGAGACAAATTGTCCCTGTCAGATTGCTGGCCTAGAAATGATTCTTCCCCACTAAGGTTTAGGGGTGATTTCTTACACAATAACAACTAAAACAATATCCTTGGGTGTCATGCTTGATAATAATACTACCATTGTTTATTTACTTTAGAGCTACAGTCTGCGTTTTCTTCTATCTAAAAATAAAATATCTTTCTAAAGAAATTCCTTAGAATAAGAAATCAAAAAGTTGAGGAGCATTCAAATAGTACTTATGCTCACTCTTTCTGAAGATGGTGGGATAGGAAATGGAGAAGCTGTAACATGAAGACTTAGAGGAGAAAATAAACTCCGTAAACTATGCTGTGCTTAGTCACTCAGTCATGTGCAACTTTTTGCGACCCCATGGACTATAGCCTACCAGACTCCTCTGTCCATGGGGATTCTCCAGGCAAGAACACTGGAGTAGGTTGCCATGCCCTCCTCCAGAGGATCTTCCCAACCCAGGGATCGAACCCAGGTCTCCTGCATTTCAGGCGGATTCTTTACTGTCTGAGCCACCAGGGAAGCCCAAGAATACTGGAGTGGGTAGCTTATCCCTTCTCCAAGGGAAACTTCCTGACCCAGAAATTGAACTGGGGTCTCCTGCATTGCAGGTGGATACAGGAGAAAATAAACTCCTTAAACTAAATTTGTCCTANTTTATATTTCTTTAGACAGACTATAACGCATTTAGTTAAGTCAGACTTTGTAATTCTAATCTCTATTCCATCTTCCATCCCTGAGATTCCATCAGGGTTTCCAGGTTGGGTGTTGGGTTTTCATCATCTTCTCCCTTCCCAGCATTTTCCAGGCTGGCACGTCCAAGCATCTATCCATTTAAAAGCTCCCCTAGGTAATTCTGATGTTGCTAAAGAAGCATGATTTAACACTAAGATTCCTTTTTCATACATCCTCAGTTTTTGCTCATTTTATCCTTTATAACAACTTTAAAATCTAGCAATGCTTTGGAGCTACTTTCTTACCCCATCAACCACTTACAAATATAATCATGTTAAGGTACTCTTTCTTTGAAGCTACATGACATGGTGTCACTTCTTTTTAAAAAAATGCTTGTTTATTTATTTATTTAATTTTGGCTGAATGGGGACTTCATGGCTGCACGCGGGCTTTCTACTGCGGTGGCTTCTCTGGTTGCAGCACGCAGGCTCAGGGGCACAGGGGCTTCAGGAGTTGCTGTTCCGGGCTCTGGGGCACAGATTCCGCAGCTGTGATGAACAGGCTTGTTTGCCCTGTGGCACGTGGAATCTTCCCAACCTCGTCCTCTGCCTTGGCAGTCAGACTCTTAGTGAGGACCACCAGGGAAATCCAGTTCTCTTTATTCCTTTTGGTTCTCTCATTGTGATTTATTCAGGCACCAGCTAAGTCATCATTCATTCATTCAGCACTATTGATGACCACCTCCTATATGCCAGGCTTTGTTCTGGGCATAGGGAAAGGGGCAGTAAACCAAACGGTAGAAAAACGTTGCCCTCATATATGTGATCGCAGGGCAAGTGTAAGGGTGTATCTCGTGTATCCAGTAACGATAAATGCCGTGGAGAAAAATAAGGCTGCGAGAGACTGAGAACAGGATTAAGGCTGACGGCGGCGGGGGGAGGGGCAGAACAGAAGTTTAGTGCTGGACGTTTTGCCAGATGCTCTTAGATATCTTAAGTGTCTAGTTAAATATGTGCATCTGGAGCTCTGGGCTCCAGGCTGTTTGGGTCTGTTTGGATCTTATTATTCAATATAAGGTTGGGGAATCAGAAAATTCTAAGCTCTTGACATGGTTATACTCCTACAAGCCCTCTTAATTTAACTTTAGATCTCTGTCACTTAGGAAAACTGTCATAATCTGCTGCCCTTTTGGACAGGGGCTGTGCTCTCTCTGCTCCACTGTTTACCTTACTAAGAATCCAGACTTGCCTGGTGGTCCAGCGGTTAAGACCTCGTGCTTCTAACGCAGAGATGAGGTTTCAATCCCTGGTCAGGGAACTAACACCCCACATGCTGCGTGGCATGGCTAAAAACAAAAATGAAGGCAAAAAAAAGAAAACCTTACTGAGAATCATAATGTGAGACTTGTGTTAGGTTAGGAGGGGCATAGACTATTAAGAGTTGATTAGTTTTGTAAAATGTTATAGGAGTATAATAAACAGATCTGAAGCTTCGATAGGCATGGAAGTAAAACTAATGGACTAATTCACAGATGAAAAAATAAAAGTAAATGGCCACTGATGAGCACTGAGTTTTGGGGAATAATCAGAAATTAATGTCACACATGCATCATTGTAATAAGCTTTTGCAGACAGTCTGGGTTTCAGTTGTACTTCTTTGAAAGCTCCGCGTGTGCTTGGGAGATGCTTAAAGAATGTTTATAATTATTCAGTTTGCATTCTGTTGACTTAGGGATCTCTCTTGTGCCTGGTATATGGCCTAATATTCCCCTTTGCATTTCTCAGAGGTAGTTTAAAGTATTAGACCACAGAATCAATCAGATTGGACGGCGGGGAGGGCAGGATTCTACTTCAGGCGTGTGGCAGGTTCTGTTTTGCAAGGACGACCACAGCAGTATCTCCCATTCCACCTGCTCTTCCAATGTCACCTTGAGATGCCTCCCACTGAGGAGCAGGGGAAGGCTTCTGTCCCTTTCCCTTGACCCTAGGCAGATCCTTATGGCTTCATTGACCGGCAGAATATGGTAAAAGTGACGCCATGTTATTTCTGAAGCAGGATTGTTGATACATCATGCACTTTGGCCTTGCTCTTTGGGGGTGGTTACTCTTAAAATTCAGCACCATATTGTTAGGAAGCCCAAGCAGCCCACGTTGACGTTATTTTTCAGTCATGTCTGACTCTTTGCAACTCCATGGACTGCAGCACACCAGGCTTCCCTGTCCATCACCAACTCCCGGAGCTTGCTCAAATTCATGTCCATCAAGTCGGTGATGCAATCCAACCATCTCATCCTCTGCTGCCCCCTTTTCCTCCTGCCCTCAATTTTTCCCAGCATCAGAATCTTTTCCAGTGAGTTGGCATCAAGTGGCCAAAGTACTGGAGCTTCAGCTTCAGCATCAGTCCTTCCAATGAATAAGCTGTCAACGTAGAGAATCCATCTGGAGAAGTTAACTGCAGGGGTCTCAGCTGATAGCCCAACTGAGGACCTGGCGAACAGTCATGATCAACAGCTAGCCTTAGGGAAGGGCATGCAGATTCCCATAGCCTCTTGCAGTCAAGTCCCCACACACAGCCTTCAAGCCTTTCCAGTTGGGGTCCCAGCCGTGGAGGATCAGAGACAAATTGTCCCTGTCAGATTGCTGGCCTAGAAATGATTCTTCCCCACTAAGGTTTAGGGGTGATTTCTTACACAATAACAACTAAAACAATATCCTTGGGTGTCATGCTTGATAATAATACTACCATTGTTTATTTACTTTAGAGCTACAGTCTGCCTTTTCTTCTATCTAACAATAAAATATCTTTCTAAAGAAATTCCTTAGAATAAGAAATCAAAAAGTTGAGGAGCATTCAAATAGTACTTATGCTCACTCTTTCTGAAGATGGTGGGATAGGAAATGGAGAAGCTGTAACATGAAGACTTAGAGGAGAAAATAAACTCCGTAAACTATGCTGTGCTTAGTCACTCAGTCATGTGCAACTTTTTGCGACCCCATGGACTATAGCCTACCAGACTCCTCTGTCCATGGGGATTCTCCAGGCAAGAACACTGGAGTAGGTTGCCATGCCCTCCTCCAGAGGATCTTCCCAACCCAGGGATCAAACCCAGGTCTCCTGCATTTCAGGCGGATTCTTTACTGTCTGAGCCACCAGGGAAGCCCAAGAATACTGGAGTGGGTAGCTTATCCCTTCTCCAAGGGAAACTTCCTGACCCAGAAATTGAACTGGGGTCTCCTGCATTGCAGGTGGATACAGGAGAAAATAAACTCCTTAAACTAAATTTGTCCTAAGGTTTTTGTCCTGAAATTGTCAACTTTGAGTATGACTATACTGTGTCATTCTTTACCAAGCCTCAAGATTTTCTGCAGTATTGTCATAGCCATGGGCCCACAGAAGAGGACATTTCCCTGCAATTCCTTTTCACAAGAAATTGTTTTTCTAGTTTTTTCCCCCCTAAAATGCGTCTTCTCTCCGTAAGCCATACTGATCCACTAAAGAAGTGTTATATAAGAAATATCAAGTAAAATGCCATGATTTCTGTTGCTTTAGTTATGAAATAGAGTCAATATTCTGGAGGCAATGAACCGGTTAGACTAAAGCTAAGCAGATGCATCTCGTCTCTCTGCTGCTCATTCATTTTGTCTTTATTCTCTTGAGTGGACCACTTGGGCTTGATAGCCTCTAATGATTGCTTAAAGTTCTTTTTTTCTTACAAGATTTCCATAACTTAGCCAGCGCCACATTGTTCAACACCATGGGACTGGATGGTGACAGCTTGGTTCATAACATAATACTAAGTAGCTGAGTAATTGTGGACAAGTCATCCAACCTCGGTTCCTTCATCTGTAAAATGGGGAGAATAAGAGTGCCTGCTTTATGGGGGTACTGAGAACATTAAATGAGTTAATGAATACTTAGAGCAGTAAATGTCTGACACAGTAAGCTTTATGAGCATTGTGTGTTGTTATTCATTGTGTGTTGTGACGATCTTGAGTTTTCCGTTGAGAAGAAGCTGAATGAGTACTCCTTTCTGTGTTGGGGGTTTTGTCGAGGTGACTGACGAATTGGGTGTAAATTAGACCGCATGGCCTCAGGCCCCTTCAAGTGTTCTAGGGTAATCTGAGTTCCAGGATCAATTGACCCTAGAGGTGGTTGTCCCAAGAGTAATGATTCACAACACACGGAGAATAGAATACATCAAGGTCAATTATGCTCGGGTAGCTACTTCCAAGGCTGAAGGTGTGAAAGTGAAGTCACTGAGTCATGTCCAACTCTTTGCAACACTGTGGACTGTAACCTACTAGGCTTCTCCATCCATGGGATTCTCCAGGCAAGAATACTGGAGTGGATTGCCATTTCCTTCTCCAAGGGATCTTCCCAACCCAGGTATCAAACCCGGGTCTCCCGCATTGGAGGCAGACGTTTTAACCTCTGAGCCACCAGGGAAGCCCTAACTTCCAAGGCTAGCAACTCTATTTAGAAATTTTACGTACAGTTCCCACACTGAAGCTCAAAGAGATGCCAATAATTTTAATCGGACGCTTGTAGAAGTTTCAACAAATCAAAAAGTGGCATGTAAATAGACTAATTAGACCCATTCCCTAAGTTGTCAGCTGCTCTATACATGGATTGAATGTCTTGGGTGTGACTCCATACGCAGAAGTATCAGGGACTATTTTGTCGAACAAAAGCTTTTTGGCTGAGAAACCTGAAAGGCTGGATGTTAAACTTATTGTCACTTTGGTAGCTGCAGGTAAATAAGGTAAACACACAAGATCATTCCAGGAAAACTTTTAGGCCGTCAATGCTTCGTTTCTAGATAAAAATATTCAGACACTGATGGAAATGAAGTGCAGGTTGGCGACTTTTTTCTTCTTTACATTCTGGATTATTTTTTGGTTTATGAAGTGCTAATAATTGAGAAAGTTGAAGGAACAGCCAGTCGAATGAGAAGGAAACCCTCCATTAGATTAGAGACATTGGGATAAAGAATGTTTTTGATAATTCCAAGCAGGTCTACATACGCTTTGATTATTGGAAAAAAGAAAATCTTAAAAAGTCATTTGCAGAAATGGGCAAAGGATCATCTCCGTCAGCAGTGTTCAGGTAGGTGTCACCCATGTCCCGTAGTCTGTAAAAAGATCTGTTTGATTAAAAAGATACCAAGTTTGTTTGAGGTATAGACCCCACTCAGGTCACATGCTTGGAGTATGGGGCTGGCTATTAAACGATTACAAACGTAGGCCAAGCTGAAGATTGTACGTATCTTGATTTTACAATGTGGCAAAGACGAGGGTAGCTCAAAGGGAGATTAAAGGATTTTCTACACTATTTACTTGGTCATCTTTGAACTGTAGGCTCATCCTGGGGACCAGGCAATCTCATATGGGNTTGTACGTATCTTGATTTTACAATGTGGCAGAGACCAGGGTAGCTCAAAGGGAGATTAAAGGATTTTCTACACTATTGGTCATCTTTGAACTGTGGGCTCATCCTGGGGACCAGGCAATCTCATATGGGATGAAAGGAAAGAAAGAAAGGGAGAAAAGAGAGACTAGATAGGAGGAATGTTGGGTTTGCTGACGTCAGTAGGAGGTTGAGCTCAGGGAAACAGGGAAAATGCTAAATACCTAGATTTAAAAAGATGACCCATTCTTGGGATCTCATAGGCAGCTTCAAGGGGTACTATGGGGAGAACACGTAGGAACCTGGGTTATCTCCTATGCGGTAGGTGAGATGTGGACCTGAGCCCAAACCTAAGGAGGTCTTGCCATCCCGGAGTAAAATGGGAATTTAAGAGGACTTCCCTGGCGGTCTAGGGTTTACGACTTTACCTTCCAATGCAGGGGGTGCAGTTTGATCCCTTGGTTGAGGAGCTAAGATCTCACATGCCTCTAAGCCAAAACGCCAAAGCATGAAACAGAAACGATATTATCTAACAATTATAATAAAGACTTTAAAAATGGTCTACATCCAAAAAAAAAAAAAATGTAATTAGACAACCCTTTACCTTGCCAGCCTGCCCGGTATCCCTAGACACTCTCTTCCAGCCAAACCTGCCTTCCTTCCTAAGCACCAACCTGCTTCTCCCCTTGGGCTCTGCCCTGCTCTGTCCCAGCTCTGCCCTCCACCAGGCGCACCCTTGCCCGGGGTAGCGTGCCTCCTCACCTCCTCCCGCCAATCCTCCTTGTGTGTCGTTTCGTCCCTGCAATATCCTTCATGTAATTCCACACTTAAATGAACTCTGCGAGTTCAGCCCTGAGAGAAGACTGTTAAAGCAGCCAAACTGGGGAAGAGTCATGATTTCAAAGGAATGATTTATTTCTTATTTACGTACTGAATTTATTTATGCATTTGAATAGGCAATACACCCTTTTTCCTCCCTGGGGACAATCATTGCTACTAGTTTTTTTTTTTAATTATTTATTTTAATTGGAGGCTAATTACTTTGCAATATTGTGGTGGGTTTTGCCATACATTGACATAAGTCAGCCATGGGCGTACATGTGTCCCCCATCCTGAACCCCCCTCCCACTTCTCTCCCCATCCCATCCCTCAGGGCTGTCCCAGTGCACCGGCTTTGAGTGACCTGTTTCATGCATCAAACTTGGACTAGTGATCTGTTTCACATATGGAAATATACATGTTTCAATGCTATTCTCTCAAATCATCCCACCCTTGCCTTCTCCCACAAAGTCCAAAAGTCTGTTCTTTATATCTGTCTCTTGCTGTCTCGCATATAGAGTCATTGTTACCATCTTTCTAAATTCCATATATAGGCGCTAATATACTGTACAGGTGTTTTTTTGTGACTTCTTCCAGTGAGCTGTTAGTCCTCATTTGCTAAGTCATGTCTGACTCTTTGTGATCCCACGGACTGCAGCACACAAGGCTCCTCTGTCCTCCGTTTTCTCCCAGCATTTGCTCAAATGCATGTCTGTTGAGTCAGTGATGCCATTTAACCATCTCATCCTCTGTCACCCCCTTCTCCTCTTGTCTTCAGTCAGGGTCTTTTCAAATGAGTCAGCTCTTCACATCAGGTGGCCAAAGTATCAGGGCTTCAGCTTCAGCATCAGTCCCTCCGGTGAATATTCAGGGTTGATCTTTTTTTTAGGATTGACTGGTGTGATCTCCTTGCAGTCCAAGGGACCCTCAAGAGTCTTCTCGAGTGCCACAGTTCAAATGCATCAATTCTTTATGGCCCAGCTCTCACATCCGTACACGATGGATATAGCTCCAGTGAGCTATCAAGTGTTGATAAACAGATGCCACTCCCCATAGAAATGTTAGTATACTGTTCTCACTTTTTGCTACCTTTTATCACTTATACTATCTTGGTGTTTTATTTCGTCTTTTTGATTAGCCACCTCATTCTTTGTGGGTCTCTTTTTCCCTTTTTTCTTTTTGTTTAAATTCAAGTGTAGTTGAATTACAGTGTTGTGTTAATTTCAGGTGTCCAACAAAGTGATAGTTTTATATAAAACCGTGTCTCAGTTCAGTTCAGTTCAGTCACTCAGTCGTGTCCGATACTTACAGTCGTGTAATATTCTTACACTGATGCCATCCAGCCATCTCATCCTCTGTCGTCCCCTTCTCCTCCTGCCCCCAATCCCTCCCAGCATCAGAGTCTTTTCCAATGAGTCAACTCTTACATAAATATGTATAACTATGTATTTAACGACGTATATATTCTTTTTCAGATTCTTTTCCCTTATAGATTGTAACAAAATATTGAGTATAATTTCCTGTAATTTAATGTAACTTAACTTTTAGTTAATAAAATCCTATCATACTGATATATTGAAATTTGCTCTGATCATTAAACTGTCTTCAGTATATTTTCCTGTTAAAAACAGTGCAGATGAGTAGTCTTTTATGTGTTATTTTGCATCAGTGTATTTGAAAGATAAATACCAAAACCCTTGATAAGTGTCATCAGATCACCCTCCAAAGAGGTCTGACAACTGTGTTGTCACCAGGCACATATTGAGTTCTCCTTAACTGTTTATAATCAAATGTTTTGATATCTGCTCAACAATTGAGTGTTGTTAATTTTACGTTATGTGAATTTCATCTCAGTTTAAGACAAAAAAAGCAGATTGGTACCGGGCATATTTGTTATCTCTAAGATGACAAACAACTAATCTGGGAAGCTTCTTGATCTTTGGAAATTTAAAAGCCATTGTAAACACTATATAAAACAGTTGAGCTTAAACTTCTCAGAAGGGTTCTAGAAATTTTCTCCAAGTAATTAAAGGATTGCTGTGTTGTGTTTGAAGTCTCCTTAATGATTGTCTGAGAACTCTTGTTGCAAAACAGGTTCTAAGGGTATATTAGGTGCAATTAAAAAAAAAAAAAAACACCCACAACATTAGCCCAAACTCGAAGAATTAATTGGGAATTGTTCTCTTTGCAAATTAATTTTTCACCAAATCAGTTGTTAGGCTATCTACCCAAACCAGTATTTAGTGGCTTTCAGTTAAGTTGGCTAATGTTAGTGTTCTAAAGAAGAGAAAGGAGCTGACGGTGAGCAGTCAAGGTTGACTTTTTACATCTTACTGTAATTACTGCATGGGACTAAAAATAGCTACGTGGTTTTGTGTTTTTTTTTTAAAGTTACTATAGTTAGATCGACTATAAACATCATGCCATTTACCTGTGTTGTAATTTGCTTCCACAAACATGCAGTGTGCAAAGCACGGGACGAGGTGCCGAGGGGGTGGATATGAAAAGACCTGAAAGCCGTCCTTACGCTGACCAGGTGTGAGGTTTCTAGAAATTGCCATCATCATTTTTCAATACCTAAAAACCCGTTTGTTCTGAATGGCCAGTTATCTGTTAGGGCAAAAGCATGTTGGAAAAATATTAATAGCCAGTAATTTGACATTGTTTGAAGAAGGCTTTTTTTTTTTTTTTTTTTTAAAGCAGGTGGGGATCTAGAGTATCTATTTTTTGATTTGTCTTAGTAACAGAAGATGTCCTGACACCCACAGTCTACACGGGCCAGTTGGGCTTTATATTCTCTGCTGTTCCTGCAGTGGGAATGAAAGGCTGAAGGCTGCCTGCCACTTGAAAAGACGGCAGCTTTTCAAAGTCCTGGAGCACTCCCCTCCCTTGAATCTGTTGAGGCATTCAGAGCCGAGTACAAGAAACTCAAGGTCTGAATCTGGACTCTCTCTTTGCTGAGTTGCATAGCATATTAATGCTCTCTTCCTATTGGCAATTTTTGGTGTTGTTAATAAATTCTTAGGGCTTCCCTGGTGGCTCAGACAGTTAAAAATCTGCCTGTAATGCAGGAGACCTGAGGTTCTATCCCTGGACTGGAAGGATCCCCTGGAGAAGGGAATGGCAACCCTCTCCAGTATTCTTGTCTGGAGAATCCCATGGACAGAGGAGCCTGGCGGGCTACAGTCTATGGGGTTGCAAAGAGTCGGACACGACTGAGCAGCTAACACCTTCTCCTTAATAAATTCTTAGCACCTTTTTTTTCCTTGTAATTTATTATTATTATTATTTATTTTTTAACCAAGTCATGGGGCATGTGGGGTCTTAGTGCCCTGACCAGGGACTGAACCCATGCCCCTGCATTGGAAGTTAGTTAAGTCGCTCAGTCGTGTCCGACTCTGTGCAACCCCGTGGACTGTAGCCCACCAGGCTCCACCATCCATGGGACTCTCCAGCAAGAACAGTGGAGTGGGGTGCCATTTCCTTCTTCATTGGAAGGGTGTAGTCTTAATCACTGGGCTACCAGGAAAGTCCCACCTTTTGGTTTTATGTTGATGTAAGGTAGTTTAAGTGTTACAGAAACCGTCATTTTAAAGTTGTTATTGTACTAATAGTCTCAAATAGATAACATTTAATAAACCAAAATAGGGGGGAAAATGCCTAACACAAGAATAATCCCAGGGCAATTCTGAAGTACCCGAATTCAGTGAGAAAAATCAGTGTTCACGTGTGTTGCTGATGTGACAATAAGCACGGGTGACATTTCCTCCCAGGCAGAATCAGTGCAGTTCGTACTGTGTGTTGACAGCCAATGGGAGTTTCCCCTTCAGTATCCACAGGGAGAAGTATGATGGGAACATAGTTCTGTTGAGGCTTCCCTGGTGGCTCAGACAGTAAAGCGCCTACCTACAATGTGGGAGACCTGGGTTCAATCGCTGGGTTGGGAAGATCTCCTGGAGAAGGAAATGGCAACCCACTCCAGTAGACTTGCCTGGAAAATCCCATGGACGGAGGAGCCTGGTGGGCTACAGTCCAAGGGGTCGCAAAGAGTGGCACACGACTGAGCAACTTCACTTCACTTCTGTTGCCTAAAAGGCAGATCATCAGAACAGCCTCCTCGGGGACGTCCGGGTTGCTTTCACGTTCTGTAGGCTTTTTTGTGTTTAATCTAGTGGGGTCCTGTGAACACAGTCCACTGTTTACAGAGATACGATCAGCACTGTGCATCTGACCACTTGAAAAACTCGAGGTTCCTTCCTGGCCAGCCATCATTCAGAAAACCAAAACAAACAGCTGAACGAGCAGGAGCGGTATTGTTTATTTCTTTCCAGTTAATTATTGTCAAATAGGAATTTGTGTGGCAGCTTTGGGCCCCAGATGGAGCAGTCAGCTCTTTTGGAGCTTTACTCATTGATTTTTGTAAACACAGGAGCAAATTACAAAATTTTTTTCCTAAATCACTCCAAAATATTTTCTTAAATCACTCCACTCCATGATATCTCTTTCATCCAAAATCACTGTTAAACTTATAAAGACTTTTTATGAAACCAATGCAAGCCCATTGTTGGTTTAACCCAGGAAATCATCTTGGCTGGTGTATGTTGGCTTTTGTCTGGGGAAAAATAGAACAATTTGACTGTCTTTTTGATGTGTTGTTTTATTATTTCTAGCTTGGAAAAGCTGATACTTACTTGCTTGAAATAAATTCCCCACTTTGGATTTTCATGGGGCAGAGTTTTTAGTTTGTAGAAATTCTTGTGGTACAATTTAGCTGCCTTACATTCTTTATCCCAGCTTTATTGACATAATTGACATAAAACATGGTATATAAGTTTAAGAAGTACAACTTGTTGATTTGATGCTTATGTATTACAAAGTGGTTACCACCGTAGTTATCTAACACCTCCATCATGTCACATAGTTATCATCTCTTTCTTGTGGTGGGAAGAGTTAAGAGTTACTCTCAACGACTTTTAGGTATGTAATATAGCATCATTATATTATAGGACTTCCTGGGTGACTCAGACGGTAAAGTGTTTGCCTACAATGCGGGAGACCCCGGTTCAATCCCTGGGTCAGGAAGATCTGCTGGAGAAGGACATGGCAATCCACTCCAGTACTCTTGCCTGGAAAATCCCATGGATGGAGGAGCCTGGAAGGCTACAGTCCATGGGGTCGCAAAGAGTTGGACACGACTGAGTGACTTCATTCATTTCACTTATAGCATCTTTAACTATAATTACAATGCTGTACATTAGATCTTGAGAACGTTTTCACCTTCTAACTGGAAAATTCCATCCTTTCACCAACATCTCACCATTCCCATATTCACCCCCAATCCTACCCCCAGTCCTTGGTAACCACCATTCTACTCTCTGTTTGGCTTTTTTATACCCTTCGTATAAGTGACTCTATACAATATTTGTCTTTTGGTGTCACAGAGGTGGCCGACAGGACTGAGCAACTGAACTGAACTGATACATAATATAAAATGTGCTGTTGTAACCACTTTTAAGTGTACGTACAGTTCAATGGCTTTAAGANGTTGCAGTCAGTGGGGTCACAGAGGTGGCCGACAGGACTGAGCAACTGAACTGAACTGATACATAATATAAAATGTGCTGTTGTAACCACTTTTAAGTGTACGTACAGTTCAATGGCTTTAAGAGTGGGTTTGCACTTAGAGAAGTTACATGGCTTCCCACTGTTCCGTAGGGGAGCGCTGAGACAGGGGTCCAACTGGTGCCTCGTGCTGCAACGTCCGCAAACCCCCCTCCCCGCCCCTGCCCTGCAATAAGACACGGAGTCTGTAGCAACGCTGTATGTTTTTAGTTTACTTATTTTAGTTCAGTTTTAAAGCGTGACACAGAAATAGCTCAGAAGAATGGAATAAGATGCAGCTAGAAACACTTTATAACCTCTCAAAAATAGAGCCAAACACAACAGGTTTTCTCTGAGCTGTTTGTGTTTATTTTTAAAACTTGAATCAGTTCAGTTCAGTCGCTCAGTCGTGTCCGACTCTTTGCAACCCCACGAATCGCAGCACGCCAGGCCTCCCTGTCCATCACCAACTCCCGGAGTTCACTCAGACTCACATCCATTGAGTTGGTGATGCCATCCAGCCATCTCATCCTCTGTCGTCCCCTTCTCCTCCTGCCCCTAATCCCTTCCAGCATCAGAGTCTTTTCCAATGAGTCAACTCTTCGCATGAGGTGGCCAAAGTACTGGAGTTTCAGCTTTAGCATCAGTCCTTCCAAAGAGCACCCAGGACTGATCTCCTTCAGAGTGGACTGGTTGGATCTCCTTGCAGCTTTTACTTATTAAGAAAACTGACTGTGCTGCGTGCTACGTCACTTCAGTTGTATTTGACTCTTTGTGACCCCATGGGCTGTAGCCTGCCAGGCTCCTCTATCCATGGGGATTCTCCAGGAAAGAATATTAGAGTGAGTTTCCATTTCCTTCTCCAGAGGATCTCGCCGACACAGAGATGAAACCTGCATCTCTTACATCTACTGCGTTGGCAGGTGGGTCCTTTACTACTAGCGTCACCTGGGTAGCCAAGAAAACTGACTACTCATGCATAATTAATGAAAAGGAAATACTTGTGCCAGGATTATAGATATCTAAACATTTGTAAACATTTGGCTGCCTCACATTCCTTGGTAACAGCTTGGGGATAAGGGTCGTTGTTTTTTTTTTTTTGCACCTGAGCTCAGAGACTTAAGGGCATGAAAACCCTGGTTCGATTCCTGGGTTGATCTCATGTTACTGTAGGTTCTTCAAAAGTAACATGTTTAAAGCCTCCATGAGAGCAGCGTACTTTTCTGCTCACAACTGCAGCCCTAGCTCTTGGCAGAAAGGCTAACACACATTATCCTGAAATCCAGGATAAAAACAACGTATGTGAGCTAAACTCATTCTGATCATGGGCTTGAAGGAATTAAACAGCAAAAGAGTTACAGTTGTAGCTGAAGAAGTTTCCACTGATTCATTCATTCCACAAATATTTAACAATAGCCCCCCTGGTTGCATGTGCCCTGTAAGTCTTGTTCGATGGTGCAAGACGTGATGAGTCAGGCTCAGATGAGCTCGTGCTCCGTGGAAGAGGTAGCTAGTGTTGGGGTTACAGGTGAGAGTGCCCGGCGCATCTTTGGTAAATGGATTACTGTGAAGGCGTCGGCACTTGGCAGCGCGTTTAGAGATTTAGACGGAAAGACATTTGAAAGTGAGCCATGGATTCCTGTTTAATGTACATAAGTCCGTGGAGATGTTTTCCCTTTTAGTAGAAGCACCACACTTGAATAAAATGGCAGCATTTATGCTATTTTTATCATGAATTGAAAGTGGCAACCCACTCCAGTATTCTTGCCTGGAAAAGCCCATGGACAGAGGAGCCTGGCGGGCTACCGTTGATGGGGTCGCAGAGTTGGACACGACTGAGCGACTAACAGACACGCAGCCTGGAAGGAAATGGAGTTCCTTCCAGTATACTAGATATTTACTTATGCTATTTCCTTAGGTGTCTTAAAAAATATATATATATTTATATGTATTGTAGGCCACACTGGGTCTTAGTTGCAGCCCCCAGCCTCAGTAACTGTGGTTCGGGCTTAGTTGCCCTGCAGCATGTGGGGTCTTAGTTCCCCGACAAGGTATTAAACCTGTGTCCCCTGCATTGAAAGGTGGATTCTTAACTACTGGACCACTAGGGAAGGCTCTCCTTAGGTATCTTTAAAAATAATAGCTAATTTAAATTAACATCAAACTATATTGATAATCAGAGAAGGCAATGGCGACCCACTCCAGTACTCTTGCCTGGAAAATCCCATGGACAGAGGAGCCTGGTAGGCTGCAGTCCATTGGGTCGCACGGAGTCAGACACGACTGAAGCGACTTAGCAGCAGCAGCATATTGATAATCAGGAAAAATGCTCATTGAAGAAAACTTGGAATGCACAGAGAAGTACAAAATAGTGGGGGGACCCTTGGAGTTCTCTAATCCCCTGAGGTAACCATAACCATATATTACATTTCTCTGCATAAAAAATATACATCCAATTTTAAATCCAACAAACTACGAAAGACATTTATACCAAACATGACGCTTAAACTTTTAAGAAATGGTGAGCTTATGCAAAGCAATAAGATAAATTCAAAACTTCTAATAGATAAGTGAATAGAGGTTAAGAGAATAGTTATGAGAGGAAATTCCAAATGCTAATGAACCTGTGTAAAAAACTTAATCAGTCGTCAAAGAAACGCATAATAAAGCGATTTGTTTAACAAATTGGCAAAATGAATTTTTTTGTTCATTTTTTTAAAAAAATTTTAATTGAAGTATAANCCTGACCTTCTTCTTGTTCTTCTTCTTCTTCTCAACTTCTTGTTTTTCTTCTCACCTTCTTCTACTTCTTCTTCTTCTTCTTTATCTTCATCATTTTCTTCTTCTTTCCAACTTCTTTTTTTTTTCATTTTTTTAAAAAAATTTTAATTGAAGTATAATCGCTTTACAAAATTTTGTGACTTTCTGTAATACATCAACACGGATCAGCCATAGGTACACCTGTGTCTCCTCCCTCCCAGATTTTCCTCCCACCTCCCTCCGCATCCCAGCCTTCAGCCTGTCACAGAGCCCCTGTGTGAGTTCCCTGAGTCATACGGCAAATTCCTGTTGGCTATCTGTTTTACATACGGTGTAAATTTCTATGTTACTCTCTGCATCCATCGCCCCTTCTCCTTCCTCCCCTCCCCCANACTCTGATGCTGGGAGGGATTGGGGGCAGGAGGAGAAGGGGACGACAGAGGATGAGATGGCTGGATGGTATCACTGACTCGATGAATGTGAGTCTGAGTGAACTCCGGGAGATGGTGATGGACAGGGAGGCCTGGTGTGCTGCAATTCATGGGGTCTCGAAGAGTCGGACACGACTGAGCGACTGAACTGAACCGAGCATTTCATCTAGGGAAAGAAATAGAACTTTTCTCCATCCAGAAGTCCCCATGGGCCCGATCACATCTCCCCTTCCTGTCGTACTGCCCTAACTGAGCATTATTCAAAATTTGTATTAAAAACACTTCAGTTTTTCTTTGTAGTTTTTCATCACTTATGGATATACCAGTAAACAGCAGTTTGCTGCTGCTGCTGCTGCTAAGTCGCTTCAGTCATGTCCGACTCTGTGCGACCCCATAGACGGCAGCCCACCAGGCTCCCCCATCCCTGGGATTCTCCAGGCAAGAACACTGGAGTGGGTTGCCATTTCCTTCTCCAATACATAAAAGTGAAAAGTGAAAGTGAAGTCGCTCAGTCCTGTCTGACTCGCAGCGACCCCATGGATTGCAGCCCACCAGGCTCCTCCTTTCATGGGATCTTCCAGGCAAGAGTGGGGTGCCATTGTTTTTTGTCAGTTTTGTGACTTGATATTCTATTCTTTAAGTTATTATGATTTCTCTTCTTTCCTATTGAGTTTCTTTCCTCTTTTTCAGAAATTTAATTCNGTGAAAAGTGAAAGTGAAGTCGCTCAGTCCTATCTGACTCTCAGCGACCCCATGGATTGCAGCCCACCAGGCTCCTCCTTTCATGGGATCTTCCAGGCAAGAGTGGGGTGCCATTGCGTTTTGTCAGTTTTGTGACTTGATATTCATTCTTTAAGTTATTATGATTTCTCTTCTTTCCTATTGAGTTTCTTTCCTCTTTTTCAGAAATTTAATTTTCATCTCAAAGAAAAAACAAGTTTTGTAACTGTGTACGGTGACAGATGTTGACTTACTGTTGCAATCATTTCAGGATATATATAAATATCAAATAATTATTTTGTACACCTGAAACTAATATAATGTTATATGTCAGTTATACCTCAATTAAAAAAAGAAAATTGATTTGGCGACTCCTTCTGTTAATATATTTTAGATGCTTACAAATCGTTTGTTGACCGTGTATTATAAATATCTTCTCCCAGCTTGTCATGTATCCTTTCATTTTCCTCATGGTCTCTTTTCACAAACAGAAGTTTTTAGTTTTTACACAGACAAATTTATCAATTTAGTTTTCTTTATGGCACATGCATTTTTGTATCTTGTTTAAAAATCCTTTCCTACCTCAAGGTGGAAAAGCATTCTTGTATACTGTCTTCTAAAAGTGTTAACCGTCTTGCTCGTCTCCATTTAGGTCCTTAATCTACCTGGAATTATTTTGTGTATATGTTGTAAAAGAGAGGTTTGGTTTCATTTTTCCCAACAGATGTACAGTTACCCCAGCACCTTTTATTGAACAGCTTGTTTCTTCCCCATTGACCTTTGATCATGATGGTACGGTGGCGGTCATGAGGCTAGTATTAACACTCCCCAAGGACTGACCGTGTACCAAGCAATGTTCTCAGTGTGAGATAGCTTATACAAATCCTTATACAAATTCCTACAAACAGATCTTGCTATTATTCCCAGTTTTTAGACAAGAAACAAATGCAGAGAGTTTAAGAAACTTGCTCCATGTGACATAGCTGGTCTATCAAAGAGCTAAAGTAAAAGTGCTAGAGACTCAGTTGTGTTCAACTCCCTGTGACCCCCATGAACTGTGTAGCCCTCCAGGCTCCTCTGTCTACGGGATTCTCCAGGCAAGAATACTGGGGTGGGTTGCCATTCCCTTCTCCAGAGGATCTTCCCAACCCAAGGACTGAACCCCCGTCTCCTGCACTACAGGCAGATTCTCTACCGTCTGAGTCCCCCCAGGGAAACCCCAAAGAGGTGGAGTTCAAACCAATTCATTCTAGCCTCTAGGTCCTGCCGTTAGCTTCTCTGACTTTTCTATACGATTACCTCTTTTCTAGACAAAGTCTTTTCTGGCTTGGGTCTGTCTGTCATGGCCTTCTCTTCTTTGCATTCTCCTGTTTTTTGGTCCCTGGCCGATACCACACAGCCTTTTAATTAACCTCACTGTGAGTCTGTATTGGGTGTGGCCAATACCCCCACCTTGCTTTTCAAGAGTTTTTTGTCTGTTGACTGACTTTTGCAGCTCCCTTTAGTCTTTGAATTGCATTCTCCGGAAACTTGTTGGGATTTTAATTGAAACTGCATTAGATCTACAGATAATTTGGGAACGATTTGATATATTTACATTATAGAGCCTTGTTGTATCACTTCATTTCTTCTGGTTTCTTTAATGTCTCAAGATTTTATTGTTTTCTCCCTAACAGTCTCACAGATTTTTTATTAAGTTCATTTCTACCCAGTTGCAGTTTTTCATGCTATTGTGAATGATATTGTTGCTAAAACTTCATGTTCGGCTTGTTTCTCTTGTAATGAAAAGCGGTTGCGTCCTATGCATTGAACTCTCAGTTCTTAAAAGTTATCACTGGATTCTTTTGTCTGTGCTACACAGTTAATCATATGTTCTGTGAATGACATATTTCTTCCCTTCCAATCCTTATACTTTTTCCCCCTATCTTGTCTTATTGAGCAACTGATTTCCCCAAATTAGGTCTGATATCTATTGTCTAAAACCTTTGGGAACAGATGTGTTTGGAATTCCAGATTTTTTTAAAATGTAGAAAGGAACCACAGTAAATATATCATGTAATGTAATAACAATCTGGTTCTACCACGGAAGATAAAAATAATCACAGTAAGCGTGACAAATCAAGATTATAAATAGGCTTGGGTAAAGTTTGTCACTAGATGAATTAATATTTCTTAAAATACTTTATTATTATTTATTTACATGTGTTAGGTCTTCGTCATGCAGGATCTTTCATTAGTTTTTCTAACACGCCTTCTTTAAACTTAAGTATTTAAAAAATATGTAGTATTTGGACCAGATGTTGTGAATAATAGTAGAAACAAAACTATTTTATTCTGTATTTTTAAAACTGTTTCGTACAAATAAAAGCTCTCCTGGTGGCACAACGGACTCTCAAAAATTCTCTAGTTGGGGCATGCAAGCTTAGTTGCTCGGTGCCAAGTGCAATCTTAGTTTCCCGACCAGGGATTGAACCCGTGACCCCTATGCTAGAAGGTGGATTCTTAACCACTGGGCCACCAGGGAAGTCCCTGAATCTTCTTTACTTAACATTGGAACTGAGTTAATTGCTCTGTGTTTAATCTTTTTCATTGGTGTTAACTAAATTTCAGGTGCCAGGACTTAAACAAAAATTTTCCCCTTTGGTATTTCTCTAATATTCTGCCCGATCCCACACACTCACCTGGAAATAATTTATAGACTTTAGAAGTAAGTCAGAGTTTTAAAATCTGGCTTTTCCTTCTCATTAAAAGTTTAGTTTATATACTTTGCTCTTCGTTAGTCTTTGGACCACCTTCAAAGTTCCTCCTGGTATTCAAAATGTGGTTTCCTCCTCTCTCCCTCTCCCTCTTTTCTTCTGCCCTTGCGTTAGTCTTAAACCTGTGGAGGATGGTGTGGGATGGTTGAGAGGTACAGCGAGTTCTCTAGGACTTAGAGGACGGCTGGCCAGCTGGAGGAGGGGGAGGGGACTGAGCTCTTGCACCTGCTGATGGAGCCGGTCCGGGAAAGAAGCCAGTTCATATTCAGACAGCCTTCCATGTCCAAGCTGATGCACAGAAACCTGGAAATGAATGAGAAGATTCCATTCCAGGTCGAGGCCAGATGGCGATGATCCCGAGCGTTTGTTTTAAAAATGTTCATCTTAACAAACTTGACTAAGCAACGAGAGCATTCTTTTTCTTATAAAAAGCAAGGTTTTGTTCTCTGACTAATTTCCATCTTCAATTAGCATTGATGCAGCCCACTACAATTTCAAGCTAGACCCAGCTTTCTGAACCTAGTTTTTATAGGTTCATCCTCCTTCCTTCCTTCCTTCCTTCTTTCACTGAAGTATAGTTCATTTACAGTGTCTTAATTTCAGGTGTACAGAGCAGTGATTCAATTATATATATATATATTTTTCAGATTCTTTTCAGTTATAGATTATTACAAGATGGTGAGTATAGTTCCCGATGCCATAAGTAGGTCGTTATTGTTTGTCTACTTTATATACAGCAGTGCTTACTTGCTTAGTTGTGTCCGACTCTTTGCGACCGACCCATGGACAGAGGTGCCCGGGGGGCTACAGTCCATGGGGATTCTCCGGGCAAGAATACTGGAGTGGGTCGCCACGCCCTCCAGGAGCTCTTTCCAGCCCAGGGATCGCACGCCAGGTCTCCCGCGTTGCAGATGGATTCCTTACCTTCCGAGCCACCAGGGAAGCCCTATCCAGTAGTGTGTATCTGTTAACCCCGAACTCCTAATTTACCCCACCCTACCCATCACCCTTAATTCTTTTCTTCCTCTACGTGAATATTTGACAATGTCTATCTGGAGGAGTACCATTAAAAATATCATTTACAGACAGAAACTTAACATTGTAAAGCAATTTTCCTCCAATTAAAAAAAATATATATATTACCATGAAATATCATTTACAAAGTTAGTGGGGTTTTTTTTATTTTTTTAAATGAAAAATAGTGAACACTCCTTGAAATGTTTTTTCCTTCAAAATCTTATTCTTTGCTATCTCTCTCACGCAGCCTGTTTGGGGCAGTGACAGATGTCTGTTTTGGTTTGTTCGCTGCTTTTACTGTATCCAAAGGAACAGAGAAGGGGGCAGAGAGTGATTGAGAATTTCTAAGAACATTGAAATAGGCCAGAAGCTCATTGCAGCTTCTTAAAGCAGTATGTTCCAGAGCAACTTCCCCTCCAAGTCTCATCTGCTTGGTCTCTGGTCCAGTCAGAACGTGGGTGCTTTTTCTACACGTACGATTTGTTGCCTTCTCTTTTCATCTCAGGATGCAGGATAAAAATCACATTACAGTTGGCCGAGGGCACCCCTCATTCACTGTCCTGAGTCCTATGCTTTCTGGGGCCCTTAATTTGTTGTACATCCAGCCAGCACCAGCCTCCTTACTGCCCTTTGTACACAATGTAATTATTGTTAGAAAAATTCCAAGACCCAGCTTTTCATGTTNTCATGAAGATCTTTTTTGTACAGTTCTTCTGTGTATTCTTGCCACCTCGTCTTAATATCTTCTGCTTCTGTTAGGTCCATACCATTTCTGTCCTTTATCGAGCCCATCTTTGCATGAAATGTTCCCTTGGTATCTCTAATTTTCTTGAAGAGATCTCTAGTCTTTCCCATTCTGTTGTCACAGCTCATGTGATAGCAACCTCCAAGTCAGTACATTTTTCTTTTATCAGTTTATCTACTTAAAAATTTTAAATTGTTGCCTTTTTAAAGTAATTGCAGCAGTCACTATTCTATTGGGTGATGTGTATTCCTTTGGAATTTCGAAACTTTAAGGGACAAGAGAGGTCATTTCACGCCCCTGCCTCAGGGTTAGAGATGAGGAACTGGAAGCACAGACTTGCCCGTTGATTTGTTCGAGGTCACACCATCCAGACACATGGTCTCTGGATTCCCAGAGCAATGTCCTTTTTACAGAAGTCCTCTGCCTCTCATGTTATCTAGTAACGCCTATTGGAGACGAACTCAAGTTTCACTCTGTCTGTAAAATGTGCCATGATCAAAATTGCAAATGTATTACTGTATACTTCTCTAGGCACATCTGTAGATTCAGGGGAAATGAAAGAAATTAAATGTGAAATAATGAAAATAGCTACTATGAAAGAGGAATAGCAATAGGGAATAAAAAGAGAAGTGAATAGTGAAATGGTGTCATATGGAGAGTCTCACTGTGGACCACTAGTCACCTCCTAGGACTGTTCTTTCTCCTCCCCTTCTTCTTTTTGTAAAAGTTGAAGTATGGTTGGTTTACAGTGTTGTATGCATTTCTGCTGTACAGCAAAGTGACTCATTTATACATATACTTATCGAGACTTCTTTCTCATATTTTTTTTTCCGTTATGGTTTATCCCCGCACATTGAATATAGTTCCCTGTGCTATTCAGTAGGACCTTATTGTCCATTCATTCTACAGGTAATAGTTTGCACCTACTAATCCCAAACTCTCCGTCCTTCCCTCCCCCTCCCCCACCCCCTCAGCAACCACAGATNAATGAATAGTGAAATGGTGTCATATGGAGAGTCTCACTGTGGACCGCTAGTCACCTCCTAGGACTGTTCTTTCTCCTCCCCTTCTTCTTTTTGTAAAAGTTGAAGTATAGTTGGTTTACAGTGTTGTATGCATTTCTGCTGTACAGCAAAGTGACTCATTTATACATATACTTATCGAGACTTCTTTTTCATATTTTTTTTCCGTTATGGTTTATCCCCGCACATTGAATATATTCCCTGTGCTATTCAGTAGGACCTTATTGTCCATTCATTCTACAGGTAATAGTTTGCACCTACTAATCCCGAACTCTCCGTCCTTCCCTCCCCCTCCCCCACCCCCTCAGCAACCACAGATCTCTTCTCTGTATTTGTGAGTCTGTTTCTGTTTCAAAGCCAGGTTCCTTGGTGCCGTACTTTGAAATTTGTCTTTCTCTTTCTGTCTCACTTCACTTAGTGTGATAGGCTCCAGGCCCATCCATGTTGCTGCAGATTGCATTGGTTCATGCCTTTTTGTGGCTGCATAGTATTCCATTGTACGTATGTACCACACCTTCTTTACCTGTGGTTGTTCTTCTAACTACGGAAGCCAAAATAGGACCCAAGAGAAATCAATCCCCGGAGCCATTAGTGAATTTTCTTTTTTCAAAATCACTCTTAGTTTTTATGTAAATTTAAGCATGCAGAGTGTAGAGGGGAGTATTTGGATTCTTGACCTGGAGGTGGGATTAGGAAGAGAGATTAGAGCAATTTCGGCTAATCTGAGTGTGTTCAGTGTGAGCCTGCTACANATGGAAGCCAAAATAGGACCCAAGAGAAATCAATCCCCGGAGCCATTAATGAATTTTCTTTTTTCAAAATCACTCTTAGTTTTTATGTAAATTTAAGCATGCAGAATGTAGAGGGGAGTATTTGGATTCTTGACCTGGAGGTGGGATTAGGAAGAGAGATTAGAGCAATTTTGGCTAATCTGAGTGTGTTCAGTGTGAGCCTGCTACACAGGTTACAATTTCTCCTAGTTAAATATCTTAGTATAAACATCCCTCCAAATATCGTTTCTACTTCCTTTAAGGAGACTTATTCACACAAGTGGTTTTCATTAACTCTTTGAAAGAGAAGCCACAGAGCCTTAAAAACATGCCCTTTGAATTTTAATTTTAAACATTTGGACCCAGTCCGTATGTTTGCCTTGGATTTAAAGCAATAATGCTTGACTGAGGATGAGTATATGGGATGGTGACCTGGTAAGAAAAACCACCCCAGCTCAGTGCTGTAAATAAAAGCCACTGCGTAGAAACCCAGGGTCTGCCCTCTCTAGTTAAATAATGTCAGGTCTTAACATCCAGGTAAGTGATCAACTAGTGGCCATGTCTATTCATATTTGCTCTATCTTTCTCTAAAAGATTCAAACCTATGCAAGTCTTTCACACTGAAAGACGGAAGGAAATAAATGGTTCAGCTGTGAACATTTTGTGACTTTTTAACTTGGAAACAAAAACACTAACTTCATCCTTTATCCCTGATTTCTCAGTTATCTTCTGGATAAGGTGACATGTCTGCCTTTTGGTTTTAGGAATCTTTCGAAGAAATACCAACCTAAAAAGAACTCGAAGGAGGAAGAAGAATACAGGTGTGTTTATCACTGATTGTTGTGTGGCAGTATGCATATGTCCTTGGTGATGATTATAAAGGAAATCTACATATATTCTGTAGATGTAGTGTATCTACAAAAACAAATCGCATTCCTCATTCATATTTGTGTCAATTTTTAAATTGGGGGAAAGACAATAAAAACTTACTCAAATAACTTTTCTTAAAGAGGCATTAGACCTTTTCCAGATTGTTTCAATTAAGGTAATTAGGAAAAGCTTAGCCTGTAAGCAAATACAGGAAGTGTGAATGGACTCTGCACTCTACATCCTGGTAATATCAAGTGTCTCATTCATCCAGGAAATATGTCCGTTTCAGACAGCAGTTAAGACCTCTTAACGTGAATAGCCCCAAAGTATCATCTCTTCTCTAATTTAGATCTAAATATCCATGCCATTAGTACGTAGAGTAGCTATATGTATTTTGGGTTTTACCTGGGCTAGTGACAAAGCCAAATGTTGCCTGATATAGAGCAATTTGGCTTCTCAAAATGAAAAATGTTTCAGTTGTAATTAATTATGTGCCATTTTGATGAGAACACCCTGATGTGTAATGAATTTGTCAAGACCCTATGGGAGCTGGAGGCATATTACCCTGATAGTAATGTTAATTACTCTTTCGCTGGTGTGAAGCCACGTGAGAGAGGATGTGCCCTGTTTGAAAAGGAGTGGTGTGTGTTCTGTAGGTATACGGCTTGCAGAGCCTTCCTTACCACCCTGAATGAAATGAACGATTACGCTGGGCAGCATGAAGTCATCTCCGAGAATATGACCGCTCAGATCATTGTGGAGTTAGCGCGCTACGTCCAGGAACTGAAGCAGGAGAGGAAATCGGTAACTAAAATTTGTTTTTCTTCCTAAGAGGTGGAACAAAGATGATGGGACTGTCCCTCGAAGTTTTTGTTTGTTTGTTTTTATGGTTTCCTGTTCTATACCTTAAATCCTTGTTGCTTATCTTTTTTTTTTTTTTTTTTTTTGACCATGCCGCTAGGCATGTGGGATCTTAGTTTCCCAATCAGGAATCAAACCCGTGTCTCCTGCATTGGAAGTGCAGAGTCTTAACCGCTGGGCCACCAGGCAAGTCCCTCCCGAGAAGTTTCAAAGTTAAATGAAATCGTATGAGACAGTGGGTCTTAAATTGCCACCTTTGAGAAGCATATAAAAAGTACAGACCCTATTCCTAGAAAGTGTTTCCAGGTCTTTACGTACGATTTCAAGGGTGCATTATATACTCTGCAACTCATTTGTGGGCCCCAGAATGCTAACCTCTTATGATGAATTTAAATATATCTGAGGCTCTGGGACGTGCAAGAGTAAGCAAGATAATATGATGTCTGCTGTGTGGAATAAATTGCATTAAAATAAATCCTTATAAGGAGTTCAAAAGAGCCAGAAAGATGGCCTCAGTTACAGCCACTCTGTTCCCTGGCTCATTCATTATCATCTAATAAAGCGCCTTTTTGTTCCGCTCATCACCATTACAGTCTTTTCATGACTTTTATTGTTAACAAAAGGGAAAAATGTACCCTCAAGTAAAGTATATTTATAGTCAAGATTTTGACCGAAGAGATTTATCATTAAGCCGTGGTCTATATCACTGTACTTGGATTGCCTGTGAGGCACGTAATAATTTGTTGTAATAAAATACCAAAGTTGGCCAGTGACCTGCTTTTCTCACGCAAAGAATCGACTCATTGGAAAAGACCCTGATGCTGGGAAAGATTGAAGGCCACAGGAGAAGGGGCTGGCAGAGGATGAGATGGTTGGATAGCATCACTGACTCAGTGGACATGAATTTGAGCAAACTCTGGGAGATAGTGAAGGACGGAGGAGCCTGGCATGCTGCAGTCTGTAGGGTCACAGTTGGACACAACTGAGAAGCTGAACAACAACGCCAAAATGCTTTTCTGTGTACGTTTGAGTCCTTCTCTGAGTGCTCTGGAGATAATGAGCCAGTAAGACTGATAGAGTTTTTGCTGAAATGGAGGAGACGTTAAATAATTATGACCAAAATAATTATTTAATTGCAATTGTGGTAGTCTCAACAAAGTACAAATGTACATATGCAAATGAACATAGAATGGGAACACCTGACATGCTCATGCGCCCTATCAGGGGAAAGTTCCCCAGAGGGCTTGAGGGACAAGTAGGAGTCACCTGGGACAAAGATTCGGGAGAGAGAACAGCCGTGCAAAGGCCCTGAGGCAGGAAGGTGTTTGGAACAAAGTTAATAAATTGAGATGAGGTTTTTGTCTGTTTCCGTTATAGCGGTGATTCCCAAGAGGGCACAGCTTTTTCTACCCACCCCAGCAAATATTTGTCAATGTCTGGAGATGTTTTGGGTTGTTTGGGTTATTGTAGCTGGGGCGGGGGGTTGCTGCTGGCATCTAGTGGGTAGAACCCAGAAGTGCTGTTAACATCCCGTAATGCACAGGACAGGCCTCCACGACAAAGAATTACCCGACCCAAAACGTCCTTCTTGACTGAGAAGCCTTGCGCCAGAGCTCCGTAGGGCGACAGGCTCTATAGACTGTTCACGAAAGGGGAACTTTTATATGACGGCAAGGAAGCAGCGAAACAGGATACCAAGGTTTGGAATGAAGCAAAGTCCCTCATTCAGTCGTAGAATAAACACAGGAAATCTGGCTGCGATGCTGGGCTGCTTCCCTGGGTCCAGAATTCCCCTCAACCCCGCGAAGTCTGTGTTAAACACCCTCTTTTTCGTTCCTTCGGTCAGTGCCTCGTGTCTTACTGACCTTCCTTCACTCTTACAGCTTAGCATTTTAGCCAACACTCTTAAAAACTCCGTGTATTTACCTTAGAGGGAAATATTCATTCTCTTTTCTGGAGTGAATCGTGAAATGTGAAGTCCACGTGATTTGGCCTCCTGTTGCTTTTTTAAATGGCACCCCACTCCAGTACTCTTGCCTGGAAAATCCCATGGAGGGAGGAGCCTGGTACGCTGCAGTCCGTGGGGTCGCAAAGAGTCGGACACGACTGAGCGACTTCACTTTCACTCCTCCAACCACATGGCCTCCTGGCTGCTCCTCACCCATGCCCCCTGCGATCCTGGCCCAGGGCCTTTGCACTGCGTCTTCTTGCCTTGGTAAAACTTTTCCCTAGATATCTGCAGAGCCCACTTCCCGACTTCTTTCTCAGGAATGTCGGCTTCTCATTCGGGTCTGTCTTGTTTGTCTTATTTAAGACTATAGGGACTTTGCTGGTGCTCCAATGGCTAAGACTCTGCGCTCCCAGCGCAGGGGCCCAGGTTCCATCCGAGTCAGGCACGAGATCTCATGTGCCGCAGTTAAGCCGCTGTGCTACAACTAAAGACCCCACAGGCCACAGCTAAGACCCAGCACTGTCAAATAAATAAGTATTTTTTTTAAATTACAAGGTCCTCCCGCCTTCTCCACCTCATTTACGCTGCTTCCCTCTGCTTTATTTATTTATTTTCTTTAGCTGCTGTTGTTCGGTCACTTAACTCGCTGTACTAAAGCAAAGCTGAGGTAGATTCTCATGTTTGCATTTTCATGTAAATAACATTATGTTGTTGTTGTCCAGTCGCTAAGATGTGTCCGGCTCTTTGCGGCCCCGTGGACTGCAGCACGCCAGGCTTCCCTGTCCTTCACTACCTCCCAGAGTTTGCTCAAACTCACGTCCATTCAATTGGTGATGATTCTAACCATCTCACCCTCTGCCACCCCCTTCTCCTCTTGCCTTCTTTAGTACCTGACGGCATCTAACATTTTAAGTGTTTGCTCATTTGTTTCTCTTTCACCCCACACTGGAAGCTCCACAGGGGCAAGAAATTTCTTGTCTGAGCCCCTGAAAGAGTGACAAGTGTCGGGCTCTCGATCAATACTCTTGGAGTGAAAGAAAGAATTGGAAGTAGAAGCAGCCACCTTCAACATAGCTTAGTTCTCAGTTAGACTTTACTAGTTGGGGATCCTGTATTTCTGTGTTGTGTTATGACTGCATCCTTTTGTTTAATTTACTCGCTGTTAATCATATGTCCTTTTTATAGTGTGTCGTATCTGTACTTTGAATTCTTTTCCTTCTTTAATCAAAAAATTATAGTAATTTAATGAGTAAATGATAGGTAGTCCAGACACACATTAAATGATATCTTGCAATACATAGCATTCCTTTTATTTTAGGGAGAATTACATCTCTCTGAGTCAGATGTTCTGTTGGGAGGAGATGTAAACAACATACTCTCTTAAAGCCTTTTGTAATTCTAGTCAGATGAAAATTTAGGAAACTGTGAAACTTTTTAAAGTTCTAGAAAGAATATCAATAAATACATGTACCTTTCCAGTGTTTTAATATAATGATTTATGAACTTATTTTTTGCTTTATTACATGGTAATAGTTACCATTATTTCGAATGCATGATATGGCAGTATGTTGATGCTCTAATATCAAACATTATTTTGATAATATTGGATATTTAACCATTTGGCCTCAAGTGTTTGTTTTTATAGGTGATAATAACTGATGAGGAGGAGGGGCAGGCTGTTATACATTTTGCTCATTGTCTTACTTACATTTTGCCCCCAGCCAGCCTGCCTCTCTGGGCAGTGGTTGTTCACATACATGCTCTTGTTCCTGCTGAGTTTATTTTTTTGAGCTTATATCCAAGGATGCCAGATTGACGGGTATGAAGGTCTCTGCAGCATAGGTAGAAAGGGCTGTAGAAAGGGCTGCTTGGGGTCCTCTCGTACTAAGCAGCCTTTCTCCTTGTGACCTTTCACTTTTGGTTACTCTGACTTTTCTTAGTAAGTGATCTAATTTTCTTAAGGATGATTCTCAAAACCACAGTGGACTGCTATCACTTCCAGTTTCTGGTGATGGTAATTATCAGCAGAAGGACCCCAAGAGAGCTAGAGACCAAATCCAGCTCTTCTGGGGTCAAATCCAGTTGCCACTTCGCTGCGGCACTGTGAAGGCCTGCCAGTGAACTTCAGATCTTCCTGGAAGGAGAGGAGAGCCTGAATCAGAAGTATGGCCAGAGAGCCTCAGCTCCCGGTGGTCGGGAAGGCGAGGAAGGGACCCAGGGTCTGCAGTCAACAAACCCGCTTAGGTCTCCGACAGCCCCACTAGCTAGGAAGCCTTAATCAGGATGTAAAACTCTCTGAGCAACCTAGTTCTGAATCTGTAACTGAGGCTGATGGTAATAAACCACCTTCTATAGTTGCGGGGAGGGTCACAACAAGACAGGTACCAACCGCCTAGCACCTCACTGGTTTTGACGCATAGGCAGGCACTGCATATCCAGAACCTCCCATCAGGTCCTTCTGCTTCTCAATACAGAATCTCCTTCCTACTCCAGAGAAAAGGTTTGATCAAGGTTTATTACAGAAAGCAGGAGCATCTACAGGTCTCTTTGTGACCGTGTGTCATAACAATATTATCCGGTGCATTTAAAAGGACCTTTCTAAAAATGTTGACTTGGCGGATGGCATTGAAAACAAGCTGCTTTTAAATTTTTAGGTCAAGCTATTGTTTCTTGTGGCTGACTAGAAATACTGTCCTGCTGAAGTACCATTCTTAACTGTCAGCCTAATATCTTCTGAGCCACTTAATGTAGAGGCTAGTTCCTCCCTGCCCAAAGGGACAGTTTAGAATTTACAGGATTACTACTGGATCTTATTACTCCCAATAAGAGTGTTTCCAGGTTCAGTTCCAATAGCAGTAGAAAATCATTTTTCATCTAGATTTTTCTATGTTTGAGCACATTAATCTCTAACAAGGTGAGAAATGGCTCACTATGCAAAAGATGAGGTTTCCTTCCTTCCTTGGGTTCGCTCCCTGAGTTGGAAAGTCACACTGGAGGCATAGCAGCCCACTCCAGTATTCTTGCCTAGAGAATCCCGGGACAGAGAAGCCTGGCAGGTGGCAATCCATAGCGTCACACCGAGCTGGACACGGCTGAGGCGACGGCACGCACTCTGGTGGTGTGAGAGATGAAAGCAGAGGGAAATACGGACATTCTCCTTGCCTCTGGGGCCATATTGTGCTCACAAGTGAGTTGTCTGATCTCAAGCAAAATCTTGAAGTCTTAAACGTATAACCGATTCACTATGCTGTAGAGCAGAAACTAGGATCCCACATGCTGAGTGGCCCCCCAAATTTTTTTTTAATTAAAAAAGTGTACAGCTTGCAAGTTTCAAAAAATTAATTAAAAAAAATCTCCAACTGTAAGATAGAATGATGCTCACTGTTCATGTTTTTAGGGGAAAAGATGATTTCTTAATTTCATTTTTTAACTGAAGCATGGTTGATTTACAATCTTGCTCCAATCTCTGTTCTACAACAAAGTGACTCAGTTATGCACATATAGATATTCCTTTAAAATATTCTTTTCCATGATAGTTTACCCCTGGAGACTGGATGCAGTTCCCTGTGCTGCACAGTAGGCCCTGTGGTTTATCCATTCTAAATGTAACAGTTTGCATCTACCGACACCCGAATCCCAGTCCATCCCTCTCCCTCCCCTGTTCCCTGTCGGCAGCCACAAGTCTTATTTCCATGTCTATGAGTCTGTTTCCGTTTTGAGGATAAGTTCATTTGTGCCATATTTTACATTCAACATAGAAGTCATACCGTATGGTATCTCTGGGCCCATCTGTATTGCTGCAAATGGCATTATGTTGTCCCTTTTTATGGCTGAGTAGTATTCCACTGTATATGTGTACCATATCTTCCTTATCTATTGTTCTGTTGATGGACATTTAAGTTTCCATGTCTTGGCTCTTGTGAATAGTGCTACTATGAACACTGGGGTATAGGTATCTTTTCGAATTCTAGTTTGGTCTAGATATATGCCCAGAAGTGAAATTGCAGGATCTTAGGTATGGTGCTGCGCTTAGTCGTGTCCGACTCTTTGGGACCCCATGGACTATAGCCCACCAGGCTCCTCTGTCCATGGAGATTCTCCAGGCTGGAATACTGGAGTGGGTTGCCATGCCCTCTTCCAGGGGATCTTCCCAACCCAGAGGCTGAACCCAGGCCTCCCACGTTGCAGGCAGATTCTTTACCATCTGAGCCACCACGGTAGCCCCAGGGTCATATGACAACTCTATTTTTAGATTTTTGAGGAACCTCCATACTGTTCTCCATGATGGTTGCACCAACTTACATTCCCGTCAGCAGTATAGGAGGGTTCCCTTTTCTCCCTACTCTTTCACTTGTTATTTGTAGACTTGAGGAAATACAGTTTTTATGCAGCAGTTTCCACACATGTTCTGTTCTGTAGGGAGCTCACTCAGCTAGTATTATGAATAACCAGTGTCTGTCCTGATACGCAAAAATGTGTTTTCTTGTTTTGACGAAAATGTGTTGATTTTGTGAAAGGAAATTCTTTAAAAGAGAGCCTTGACTTGCCATTTGCAAGAGCACACCCGTTTAGGTTCTTTCCTGCCTGGTGTTTGAGCCNACACAAAAATGTGTTTGCTTGTTTTGACGAAAATGTGTTGATTTTGTGAAAGGAAATTCTTTAAAAGAGAGCCTTGACTTGCCATTTGCAAGAGCACACCCGTTTAGGTTCTTTCCTGCCTGGTGTTTGAGCCAGCAGCAGTCCTCATTAGGGACCACCAACACTTCTGGAAGCCGGAGAGGGGCAGGGGCTCTTAATTTCTTCACCTAATGGGCTCCACTTAAAGCAACTGTATTTTTGGCAAGATGCTCACCTTCTCTTTAGAAGTTATGGAATTAGTAGCCTGCCCTTGGGGCGAGCATAAGTCAAAATACACAGTGACCGTTTCCTTTGCTTTGCATTCATTCAGTCTTTTATTCTCAAAGATAAATGGACACATCTGATTTTGTGCCAGTGTCTGGGATTTACTGGTGTTCAATGATCATGGGTAGAAATAACTGGGGAAATCAACAGTTCTTCCTAAGGCAGCATGATGAATTTTAATGTGTAAAATCTGGAAGTTTTATATTGGCTTGCTTTTCATGAGGGAGTACTCAGTCGTGTCTGACTCTTTGCAACCCCACAGACTGTAGCCCACCAGGTTCCTCTGTCCATGAGATTTTCCAGGCAAGAATAGTGGAGTAAGTCGCCATTTCTCCCTCCAGGGGATCTTCCTGACCCAGGGATCAAACCTGTATCTCCTGCATTGCAGGCAGATTCTTTATCTCTGGGCTATCAGGAAGCTTGGGCTGGTTTTTCTAGATTTTTACAAATTTACAATGGAAGAAAAGTTATGACCAAACTAGATAGTATATTCAAATGCAGAGACATTACTTTGCCGACTAAGGTCCGTCTAGTCAAGGCTATGGTTTTTCCTGTGGTCATGTATGGATGTGAGAGTTGGACTGTGAAGAAGGCTGAGCGCCGAAGAATTGATGCTTTTGAACTGTGGTGTTGGAGAAGACTCTTGAGAGTCCCTTGGGCTGCAAGGATATCCAACCAGTCCATTCTGAAGGAGATCAGCCATGGGATTTCTTTGGAAGGAATGATGCTAAAGCTGAAACTCCAGTACTTTGGCCACCTCATGGGAAGAGTTGACTCATTGGAAAAGACTCTGATGCTGGGAGGGATTGAGGGCAGGAGGAGAAGGGGAGGACCGAGGATGAGATGGCTGGATGGCATCATGGACTCGATGGACATGAGTCTGAGTGAAAGATGGTGATGGACAGGGAGGCCTGGCGTGCTGCGATTCATGGGGTCGCAAAGAGTTGGACGTGACTGAGTGACTGAACTGAACTGAACAATGAGAGCAATATTCATTATCTCTGGAAGCTGACCACATGCAATGAAAATTTCGATTTCTTTTATTTATTCTTTCTTTTTGGGTAGAGTGACTGTGATTCGTTTATTAGCTGCCAAAATTTTTACAAAAACTCTGAATTAAAGAACAAAAACTCAAAATCCTTGTCAATCAAAATCCTCATTTTTGTAAGTTTCCTTCTGTGTATATGCTCAGTCACTCAGTTTTATCCAACTCTTGCAGTCTGTGAGGTCATTCTTTGTGACCCCATAGACTGTAACCCACCAGGCTCTTCTGTCCATGGGATTTTCCAGGCAAGACTACTAGAATGGGTTGCCGTTTTCCTCTCCAGGGGATCCTCCCAACCCAGGGATTGAACCCGAATCTCTTGCATCTCCTACCTTGGCAGGCAGATTCTTTGCCAATAGTGCCACCGGGGAGTCCTGAAAATATGTAGTTTTCATAATTATAATTTTAGTGGCTATAGTTATTAAATGATTTTAGAGAACAGAGTTCAGCTCCAACCTCTGAGTCTGTGTAGGGTTATCTGCAGTGGTCACCACTAACCACATATGAGGGATTTACGAAGATTTATAGCTCCAGGAGGGAAATCAGGAGGTTCCAGCCAACATTTACTGGAACCTCTAACTACATTTCTCCCGGCAGGTGGAAAGAATGCTTCATTTCCAAATGTTGGCCAGGAGCAGAATCAGTTTTTGGCAATGGTTATCTGAAGAGTTCTAGAGGAAATAATTATACAATGCCTTCAGTGCCTCACTAAAATTTTTCTAAATCTCAGATAATGCTTGCAAGACCCCACGTTACTGCGAAATGACCATAAGAAAAATTTCCCCAAGGTTTCAGAGATGTTGAAAAATTGATAACTAAAAGTCATGCATTCTTCTTAAAGTTAGGTGTTGGATAGGTTCTGTTTATGAAACTTACAAAACAAACTTAATTGCCTGTAAGGCAATTCTGCGGCTCTGACTGACTCTAAGATGTCTAGGGCATGTTTTTTTTTGTTCATTTGTTTTGGCTGCACCTGCCGTGCAGATTGGGGGATCTCAGTTCCCTGACCAGGGACTGAACCCCAGCCATAGCAGTGAAAGCACCAAATCCTAACCATTGGGCCACCAGGGAACTCCCTAGAACATGTTTTCATAAGAGATGACAGTGAACAGATAAAACTTAGCATGAAGGAAACCAGAAAGTAAAAGGAGCTTATCTGTGTGATCAAGCTAATTGCAAATCTGTTCTTGATTCATTCAGTCCTGTTGAGATTCAGCTGTGGATACTCGGTTATAAAGCCAGAACCTGTAAGAAGAAAATGCAGAAAAGCAAGGCAGATATTTGATTTCATGATCAGGAAAAAAGAGCAGAGGGTCTAAAGAGCAGTTAGTTCTCCCTTACTGGTGTTAACTGTGCTGAGTTGCTCAGTCAGGTCCGACTCTGCAGCCCCATGGACTGTAGCCCACCAGGCTCCTCTGTCTGTGGGATTTCCCAGGCAAGAGGGGGTTGCCATTTTCTCCTCCAGGGGAACTTCCTCACTCAAGGATGGAACCCACATCTCCTGAATTGCTCATTTACCACTGAGCCACCTGGGAAACCCCTCAGAAAGCAGAAAACCCTACAAAACTAGTTGGTCTTTTGTGAGTGAGTCGTGCTTATACGACACCCACTAATAGCCTCTGGTTTAATGTACGTCTAGAAGGTGTATTTTGTTCTGTTCTGTCCCCTTTGTTTTTAAAGAACGTTCTGTTAAGACCAGCATTCTGTTAAGACCTTGCCCCATTATAGTTCTGTCACCTACAAAACCATTGGTCTGGTGAAGCAAAGAAATTCAATTTTCTCATTTATGGGATGACATACTTAGTTATCAGGATCCTTCAGTCTTGTCCTTGACTTCCTGAATTTGAAATGCGACTTTGTATTTCCCCCTTGTAAGTAGGAATGAGGCCTCTTTCTTCTGAAATTTGTGAGAATACCTTGACAAAAGTTGTGTGTCTCTCCCCTGACTCACCGACGCAGCATCATTGGCAGTGGAGGCCCTGGAGCCCAGGAAGAGTGTAAAGGATGTCCCAGAGTTCTGTGCTGAGGTGGTCCACTCAACCTGTCCAAAAACAAACTGTGGATTCCCAGAGTTTATCCTTTATCCTGCCTCAGTCTTATCCTGTTGGACTTCCTTGGTGGCTCAGACAGTAAAGAATCTGTCTGCAATGCAGGAGACCTGGGTTTGATCCCTGGGTTGGGAAGATCCCCTGGAAAGGAAATAGCAACCCATGCCAGGATTCTTGCCTGGAGAATCCCATAGACAGAGGAGCCTGGCGGGCTACAGTCTGCCGGGTCACAAAGAGTCGGACATGACTGAGTGACTAAGCACAGCATTCCTATCTACAATTCCCACCGTCTGTGAATGGCAGTCCTTTTTAACCCAGCTGTTCTGGCCAAAAATCTGGGGCACCCAAGGCTTGTTTTTCCCTTACGCCCCGTCTTCTGGCTAACGTCAGGTCCTGTCAGCTGTGCCTTCAGTAAATGTTCTGAATCCAGACACTTCTCACCACTTCCTGCACAACCAGTCCCTCAGCGTCTCTCATCTGGTGGACTGGCCTAAGCCTTTTAGTTTTAACTTGTCTCTGCTTCCAGGCCTGGCCCCTGGTCAGTGGTCCAGCTCCCCATCTCCATCTCCACCACCAGCTCCCCCTTGGGCAGGTGCAGCAGCCTGGCCCCCCTCCCTCCCACTCACTTCCATTCAGGACATTCTCCATACAGCAGGCAGCACAACAATAATGCACATCAGACCATGCCACTTCCCTTCCTACATTTTTCCAGTAGCTTTCCACGGTGCTCATGGGGCTTGGGAAGCCGTCCACCGTCTGGCCCTTGCTTTCTTCTCGTGCCTTACCCTCCCTCTCAGGCTAATTATGCTGGCATCTCTCTGTTCCCTGGACAGGCCAAGCCCTTTCCCACTTCAAAGCATCCTCATTAGCTGTTCCCGCTGCTTGTTTGGAAGGGTGTTTCTGAGAACTTTGCAAGTTCCCTCCTGCACTTTGTTCAAGCCTCTGCTTCAGCGTCCTCCCAGAATGCCCTATCTAAACGCTGCCTGCACCCACACCCATCCCTCCCTAGCTCCTTACCCTCTTCTACCGCTGTGTCAGGTCCACAGGGAAAGAAGCTTTGTTTTATTCACAAGCAGTGTAGCACCCTGCACGTGTGGGTGTGCAAGGAACACACTCGAATGAATGATTTGAGTTAGACTTTAAAACCTTTCAGCTCAGGGAAGGATGACTGTCCCAGAAGTTTCGCCTGTCAACCTAGCACTCTGTCTAAAACCCTTGTTAAAGCTGATTTCCCTTGGTTTGGTTTGGAAGAACAGTTTCATACCCTTGGAAGAGATCACGTGAAGAATCTGAGCCATTGGCTGCTTACTATCGATCCTTTGAATATCCTTTCATCTTGAGTGAATCAGGATTCTTCAGAGGAATTAGAATCTTAAGGAATGTGAAAAATGGATTGTTTTGAAGAACAGTTTCTAAAAAGACTACTGGAGTCCAGGTGAAAAGTGTGGATGCGGGGACTTGTCTGCAGGTCCAGTGGATAGACTGTGCGCTCATTTCCGAGGGCCCAAGTTCAATCCCTGTTTGGAGAACTGAGATCCCACGAGCCTGGTGTGTGGACAAAAAAAGCAATAGTGTGTTTGTGGAGAGTTCTGGGGAGTGAAAGCCAGCAGGAGAATAAGAGGGTGCCGGGGGGGAGGGGAGCAGCAGGAGAGGCAGTGACGGAAACTTGACCGGAGCTGCTGGACCTGGACTGGGCTGGTGGCAGGGGGCTGCCCAGTGGTCAGTATTACAGGGGGCCCAGGACACAGGGAGGCAGGCATGTTAGGAACTTTAAACAAGCCCATTGAGAAAGTATTTTTGTTATAAATGAATTTAGAGGATTACTGAAGAAAAGCGCAAGGCAATTCCCATCACAAATGTTTCTGGGGTTATAGTCTGGGCTTCACTGAAGTGACAGCTGCCCTGAACCTGTCTGAAGGTGCTTCACAGCTTCCCTACACAGTCCACACGAATATCCATAGACACAGATTTTATCACTAGGTTAATTAACCCTGAGTCAGGCTGGCACTAGAAGCCCGCTGGTATTCAAGCCCTTCACACTGTTGGGTTTTTTTTTTGAAATACTAGTATTCGTCACAGGTATATTTTTTGGAAACTCCCTTCTTCTTCCCCTTTCGAAGTTCTTTGTGTTCCTGTGTTTTCGCATGTAGAGTCTGAGTTTATTTGAAATTCCAGCTGGCCGGCCTTGGTTGACTGTTTATTCTGGGTTTTTTTTTTTCTACTCTTTTTTTTTTTTTTTTAGAAGTGACTCTTTTCACATCAATGCCGTATTTTGCTTTTTTAACGTAGTTTTAAAAATTAATGATCTATTTTATATATATAGCAAAATGAGTAGCTGTTGTACCTAACTGCAGTGCGTGAGTAACGAATACTCTCACCGTTTAACTATTCAGCCTAAGCATGATTTCTTGCAGCAGTTAAATCTGCTTCGAAGCTTTGTCTTTGTCATTTTGCTTTGAGTTAATGCTTGCCTATTTTAGGTTTCCTGTGATTTTTTTTTTTTTTTTTAATCTCAGCTTCTCCTGGTCCCTGGGAAATTTCTGAAAATTTTTTGAAGGCTCATTTGATTTGTATAGATTTTACCTGTATATTTTTAAGGTTCAACCAAAAAGTTGAAAGTAAGCTTCGCTGCCACCTAGATAGCATCAGGCATTTGAAAAGGTCTATTATTATGTTTGAAGAGAAACTAAAGCATCTTATTACAGGAGAAAGCAAAGAGCGTTGTTTTTTTTTTTTTCTGGGTCTCTAGAGATGGCATTTCCTGTCTCTCCTCTGATAGGAGAAAAGAGCTGTGATGACTTCACTCCGTGGCTCCAAAAGAAGCGCCTATTATCTTTTTTCTAGAGAACAATTCATCTTTATTTAGAGCTTGGAGGCACACTTTTTAGATCCACACTTGCTCACTGCCCAGTGAAGAAATGTTTGACCATTGTTTGTTAATAAACAAACACATCTGGCAAGCTGGTTCGTTTGTTTAACTTTGCAACTGCTGAAATAAAGCCATTAAAGGAGGGAAGATCTAGCTGGCTACAAAGGGCCGCTGCTATTTAGGTCATGGGATGCTCCAAACCATCAGAAGGGCTTTTGTTCCGTCCATTGGTTTCCTAAGGGATCAGCCGGCCCAGGGTTTTTATGTCTTGTAGGCAAATCCATCTTGGAGAACACACACCAGGCAAGAAAGACTAGAAAGAAAATCAGTGACACAGTGTGTTTGTTTGTTTGTTTTCTCTTTAGCCACAGGAAATGCAATCACAA
>SJYW01003388.1:669322-687225 GCA_006410735.1 Raphicerus campestris | reverse complement strand
GTGTGTGTGTGTGTGTGTGTGTGTGTGTACCTCAAAGACAAGCCATACTGCTTCAGTCTTTCTCTGTTTCTGGAATTCTGCACAGAATTTGCCCCTTTCACTAAGCTTTTTAGCAAACTAAACTAAACATCACTTTCAAAAGTGATCATTAGTGATGGGTTTTTTTTTTTTATAATAATGAAGGTATTTTGTAAATACTGCTTTGGAAACGTAAACAAATTAAATCATATATAGCTTTCACTTTTCCTTATTCATACTCTTTCAAATTATTTTTTCTTCCAAGCCACACAATTTTCTTGTTGTTCGGTTGCTCAGTCATGTCTGATTCTTTGCAACCTTGTGGATTGCAGCATGTCAGGCTTCCCTGTCCTTCACCATCTTCTGGAGCTTGCTCAAACTCAGGTTCATTGTGTCAGTGATGCATTCAACCATCTCATCCTGTCGCCCCCTTTTCTTCCTGCCTTCAATCTTTCCCAGCATCAGGGTCTTTTCCAATAAGTCGCCACTATGCAGCCGGTGGCCAAAATATTGGAGCTTCAGCTTTAGCATCAGTCCTTCCAATGAATATTTAGGATTGATTGGTTGGATCTCCTTGCAGTCCAAGGGACTCTCAAGAGTGTTCTCTAGCACCACAGTTCAAAAGCATCAATTCTTTGGTGCTCAGCTTTCTTTATGGTCCAACTTTCACATCCATACTTGACTACTGGAAACACCATAGCTTTGACTATACAGACCTTTGTTTGCAAAGTAATGTCTCTGCTTTTTAATATGCTGCCTAGGTTTGTCATATCTTTTCTTCCAAGGAGCAAGCATCTTAATTTCATGGCTGCAGTCACCATCTGCAGTGATTCTGGAGCCCAAGAAAATTAAGTCTGTCACTGTTTCCATTATTTCCCTATCTATTTGCCATGAAATGATGGGACTGGATGCCATGACCTTCATTTTTTGAATGTTGAGTTTTAAGCCAGCTTTTTCACATTCCTCTTTAACCTCCATCCAAAGGCTCTTTAGTTCCTCTTTGCCTTCTGCCGTGAGGGTAATGTCATCTGCATACCTGAGGTTATTGGTATTTCTCCTGGCAATCTTGATTCCAGCTTATACTTCCTCCAGCCTGGCATTTCGCATGATGTATGTACAATAGGTTAAATAAGCAGGGTGCTACACAATAGTATGACATATAATTAATTGATTACAATACTGGACATTTGTCTCAAATTATTAGCTATGATAAACAATACTTTGTGGATTTCTTTATGAACATTGAAGATTATTTCATTAGGATAAATTCCCAGAAGTAGAATTGCTAAGTCAAAGACTAGGGTGAAATCAGTTTTGCTTCTAATCATTAACAAATCTTAGAGAAATTCAGTCTAGCAAGTTAGAAGTTTCAAGGATTCTTAAAAGAGTGATATTTTTCTGATCTCAGAAATACCTCTTGGAACTTCCCTGCTGGTCCAGTGGTTACACTCTGTGCTTCCACCATAGGGAGCGTGGCTGTGATCCCTGGTCAGGGCACTAAGATGCCAGGTGGTGTAGCAAAATTAGTAAATTTTAAAAATAAAATACCTAGGGCTTCCCTGGTGGCTCAGTGATAAAGAATCCACCTGTCAACACAGTTCAGTTCAGTTCAGTCTCTCAGTCGTGTCCGACTCTTTGCAACCCCAAAGAGTTGAATCGCAGCACACTAGGCCTCCCTTTTCATCACCATCTCCCGGAGTTCACTCAGACTCATGTCCATCTAGTCCGTGATGCCATCCAGCCATTTCATCCTCGGTCCTCCCCTTCTCCTCCTGCCTCCAATCCCTCCCAGCATCAGAGTCTTTTCCAATGAGTCAACTCTTCTCATGAGGTGGCCAAAGTACTGGAGTTTCAGCTTTAGCATTATTCCTCCCAAAGAAATCGCAGGGCTGATCTCCTTCAGAATGGACTGGTTGGATATCCTTGCAGCCCAAGGGACTCTGAAGAGTCTTCTGCAACACCACAGTTCAAAAGCATCAGTTCTTCGGCGCTCAGCCTTCTTCACAGTCCAACTCTCACATCCATACATGACCACAGGAAAAACCATAGCCTTGACTAGACGGACCTTAGTCGGCAAAGTAATGTCTCTGCTTTTGAATATGCTATCTAGGTTGGTCATAACTTTTCTTCTAAGGAGTAAGCATCTTCTAATTTCGTGGCTGCAGTCACCATCTGCAGTGATTTTGGAGCCCCCCAAAATAAAGTCTGACACTGTTTCCCCATCTATTTCCCATGAAGTGATAGGACCGGATGCCATGATCTTCGTTTTCTGAATGTTGACCTTTAAGCCAACTTTTTCACTCTCCTCTTTCACTTTCATCAAGAGGCTTTTTAGGTCCTGCCAGCGCAGGAGACGCGGATTCTATCCCTGGTCTGGGAAGATCCCGCATGCCACAGAGCAACTGAGCCACAACTACTGGGTCCATGTGCCCCAAAGCTCTGCAACGAGAGAAGCTGCAGCAGTGAGAAGCCTGCACACTGCCACGAAGAGCAGCCGCCGCTCGCTGCAACTAGAAAAAGGTCCGCACAGCTGTGAAGACCCAGCACAACCAAACCAACCATCCAGCCTAAAAAATGGGTTATAATATCCTTGTATGCCATGAAAATGTGTGCATTTCTTCCCATTAACCTGGCCACATCCAGAAGGCAAGGTGCTCCAATCACCGGAGCTGCTGGTGACTCTGAGACACACCAACTTTGCCAGCTGTTGACGGGCGATCATTGTAGCATGGTGATTTCACTCATTTAGTGATGCCCTTGCTGCTGTGTTCTTGGAACTTTCACCGGGAAAGTTCTTGAGGCTGCTCTACCTCCTCTCCATGTCACCTGAGGTCCTGTTGTCACTGTTACCAGTGATTATCAGAAGATGGGATGTGCAGGGAACTTTTACTTTCTAAACCGTACAATTTTATAAATTTGAATTAGTTACCACAAGCATCTTTTTGTTATCAGGTGGAAAAAAAAAAGAACTGATGAAGATGGAGAGAAGTCAGATAACCCAGATTATAAAACTGGTGTGTTTCATTTTACCTATGACATGAAGTCAGCAGCTCAGGTAGCTTGCAGAAGCGTGAGGCGAGAGCCAGGTGCCCTGCTGCATTCTTGCTGTGCCTCCAGTCCAGGCTGTGTGCCCTTTTGGAATGCTGTATGCTGGTTTCCGGGGCTGATGGTTAGGCCATCTGCCCCCTAAGTGGAGCTGCTGCAAGTTGCTGGCTATTGAATAATAAATATGGGCAGCCTTAGCTGTAGTGCAGAATAATAAATTCAGAATACAATCTTGATTTAGCCTCCCTTTTCCTCCTGGCCTAAAACACAATCAGTTTCTCATCATGCTGAGAGTTCCTTGAACTGCAACGAGATCAAACGTGTTGATCCTAAAGGAAGTCAACCCCGAATATTCACTGGAAGGACTGATGCGGAAACTGAAGCTCCAATAATCTGGCCACCTGATGAAAAGAGACAACTCACTGGAAAAGACCCTGATGCTGGCAAAGATCGAAGGCAAAAGAAGAGAGTGGCAGAGGATGAGATGGTTAGATAGCATCACTGCCTCAATGGACATGAATTGGAGCAAACCCTGGGAGATAGTGGAGCACAGAGGAGCCTGGTGTGCTGCCATCCATGGGGTCTGGAAGAGATGGACACGACTGAGCGACTGAACACCGACATGATGATGAGGAAATAAATTACTGCAAGTCCAGCTTCTCCAGAAGATACTTACTGCTGTTGGAACTATGACTGATGAAACCCTCTACATTGTGTTCCCCCAATTTTTGGTAATCAAAGAGGGCCTTTCTAAGTTGTTATATTACATACTTCAACCCCAGGGAAAAAATGACTTCAAAGCTCTGAGTTCTTCTGCAATAAATAGTTTGTCATTTAAGGAACAGCAATGGATACAGTTCTGAGAAGTCTGAGAACATGTTCAAAAAATTAATATGTCTCATGAGACTTCCCTCGTGGTCCAGCGGTTATGAATCTGCCTGCCACTGCAGGGGACACAGGTTCGATCCCCGGTCCTGAAACTAAGATCCCCCACACGTGCATGCTCGGTCGCTTCAGTCATGTCCGACTCTTTGTGACCCTGTAAGCCGTAACCTGCCAGGCTCCCCCTCTCCGTGGGATTCTCCAGGCATGGATACTGGAGTGGGTTGCCATGCCCTTCTCCACGGGAAATTCTCGATCCAGGGATCGAACCTGCATCTCCTACATTGGCAGGCGGGTTGCTTACCACTGGCGTCACCCTGAGAGCCCGAGACCCCTCATTGCACAGCTACTGAATGGGCATGCTCTGGAGCCCTCGAGCCACAAGAGAAACCATGTTACATTTCATTATGTATATGAGTTAGGGTATAAGGATCAAACTTGTCAATCCTAAAAGAAATCAACCCTGAATATTCGTTGGAAGGACTGATGCTGAAGCTGAAACTCCAGTACTTTGGCCACCTGCTGCGAAGAGCTGGCTCATTGGAAAAGACCCTGATGCTGGGAAAGATTGAAGGTGGGAGGAGAAGGGGACGACAGAGGATGAGATGGTTGGCAGGCATCACCAACTCAATGGACATAAGTTTGAGTAAACTCTGGGAGTTGGTGATGGACAGGGAAGCCTGGCATGCTGCAGTCGGACAAAGAGTTGGACACGGCTGAGCAACTGAACTGAACTGATATATATGAATAGAACCAATCTGTATTTGCTCATTTCGTTAAAAGGTCAAAAGCCATAAGAAGTGCTGGTAAAAGATGTGAGGGTATAACATAGTAAGAAAATCTACCACGTTCCCCATATGCGAGTAAACACATCCCTTAGTACGGCTCATTTTCTGTTTATGACGACTGAGACTCAGCCAGCAGTGTTCTTTTCATGATTAACTGAACAGGAAGTAGCTGCACATTTTGGCCATGCTGATCATCTAAATTTAACTAACTAAATGGATTATAGTATTTTTGTCTTTAAACCCATTAGGATTTAGAAGCATTGGGCTGCAGCTTGGTTTCTAAAATATTGTTTCCTTTATTTAGAAACTGTAACTCTGACCTTTGAAGCAGATGTCAACAAGAGGATGTTAAGAATTACCAAGCAGTGAAGTCACACTTAAGTGATACATACTTAGGCCAGTTTGGATTTATTTGGGGAGATTCCCAAGGATTTGTTAAAGAAATTCCACAGTTCAAGCTCAGTCTTTTTGACTGACAGTGAAAGTGGTGTAGCTCTTATTTAAAGATCTCTGTGACTTATGGCCTGAGGCAATTGTGATCATTCTGAACTTTTTTAGAATATTATCTCTAAATTCTGTAACTCTGACTCGTTAAAAAAAAAATCCTCTGAACTTCTCTCTGCCCCACAGTAATGTTGCCACAAGATGCTTTATCTTTTATTCTTAGAATGGGAACTTGAATGAAAAGAAATAGCTGATGGTCTTGCTGAGGGTGGAAATACTGTACCTCTTTAAGATAATAGTTGCTATTTTTAGACAGACTTACAAAGAGCTAGGAAATGGTGATGCTTCTAATCTTCATGCAGCCTTAGGCATGAGGAGATGCAGTCTCGAAAATATCTAGTTATTTATCAGTTTCTCCAAATAAGTTTTTGAAAATACTTTATTTTTAAAAGCATATTTGTAATAATGAGTAACTGACTCAGCCCTGGTGTTTGAGAGAGACTCTTGAAGTTCCAGTGCAAAGTAAACATCACAGCTTATGAAACAAAAATAGATTTCCATAGTAAATCTTAGTCAGAACAATGGCACATTCCTGGGCCTGGAGTTCAACACTGGGTATTAATTCAAAGCAGCTGAATCCTGGGATGAGAGTAAGATAGCCCTGTCTTTCCACTGTGGTCTTGCAGAACGTGATATGTGACGATATTTTGCTGCTTCTAAATGTTGCTTATCTTTTTAGTGGGTCAGAGACAGACTGTAGATATATGAAAGCTTTTGCATACTGATTGCCAAGATTTTTCTTTTCAGAAANGGCCAGTTTGGATTTATTTGGGGAGATTCCCAAGGATTTGTTAAAGAAATTCCACAGTTCAAGCTCAGTCTTTTTGACTGACAGTGAAAGTGGTGTAGCTCTTATTTAAAGATCTCTGTGACTTATGGCCTGAGGCAATTGTGATCATTCTGAACTTTTTTAGAATATTATCTCTAAATTCTGTAACTCTGACTCGTTAAAAAAAAAATCCTCTGAACTTCTCTCTGCCCCACAGTAATGTTGCCACAAGATGCTTTATCTTTTATTCTTAGAATGGGAACTTGAATGAAAAGAAATAGCTGATGGTCTTGCTGAGGGTGGAAATACTGTACCTCTTTAAGATAATAGTTGCTATTTTTAGACAGACTTACAAAGAGCTAGGAAATGGTGATGCTTCTAATCTTCATGCAGCCTTAGGCATGAGGAGATGCAGTCTCGAAAATATCTAGTTATTTATCAGTTTCTCCAAATAAGTTTTTGAAAATACTTTATTTTTAAAAGCATATTTGTAATAATGAGTAACTGACTCAGCCCTGGTGTTTGAGAGAGACTCTTGAAGTTCCAGTGCAAAGTAAACATCACAGCTTATGAAACAAAAATAGATTTCCATAGTAAATCTTAGTCAGAACAATGGCACATTCCTGGGCCTGGAGTTCAACACTGGGTATTAATTCAAAGCAGCTGAATCCTGGGATGAGAGTAAGATAGCCCTGTCTTTCCACTGTGGTCTTGCAGAACGTGATATGTGACGATATTTTGCTACTTCTAAATGTTGCTTATCTTTTTAGTGAGTCAGAGACAGACTGTAGATATACGGAGGCTTTTGCATACTGATGGCCGAGATTTTTCTTTTCAAAAAACTGCCCAAGACATAATGCTTCTTTCATAAAAGATAGACCAGTTCCTTCCCTCTGGAGTCTGTTTTCTTCCATTCTTTCACTTTCCAGGCTGGATTTTATCCATGTTCTTTATCTCATTTTCTCCCATAGTTTACATGTAACGGTCACCAAGTTGTATTTTGGGATTACAGCATATGGGCATTGTGAAACAAGAGTTGATATGCTTATTAAAGCAATTATGGGCTTCCCTGGTGACTCACTAGTAAAGAATCCGCTTGCCAGTGGAGGAGATCTGAGTTCAATCCCTGGGTCAGGAAGATCCCCTGGAGAAGGAAATGAAATGGCAATCCACTCCAGTATTCTTGCCTGGGAAATCCCATGAACAGAGGAGCCTGATGGGCTATAGTCCATGGAGTCGCAAGAGAGTCAGACACGAATTAGTGACTAAGCAACAGAAAATAATTATCTAGCCAAAGCGGAAGCATTATTAGAGATTCTGGGGAGTTCAGAGGAAGGAGGGTAACAGGCACTTCCAGTCAGATGGTCCTGGGGCACCTCCGACAGGCTTGCCTCCAGTTCTCATGAGTAAAATATTCCACAGTCATTATGATGGATGGATTGTCAGGAAGCATTAATCTGCTTCTGTGGGCTGTGTGTGTGTATGTACACACACACATACGTGCCTATTTAATGATGACATTCTGATCCTTGTTTCAGAACTAAGCTATATTCATTCAGTTTTCACCAAGTTAGATCATTTCTCCAAAATAAATCAGGAGATGCTCCACCTTGGAACTCCTCATTTATAAAAGAGATGAAGCAACCTGCCTGCTCTGGGGATTTTCTGACTTTTTTCTGAGGAAGGTTTGTGAATGAAGTAGAGAATTTTTTAGAAGTGGCGGGGGGTGGAGGTGGGGCAGCGGGGTCTACCTGGGAATTTCCTTGGTGGTGGGTTGTCACTGTTGCTTTTTTTCCATAGTCCTAGCAGAGTGAGCCATGATAAAACTCTAGGTAACTGAAAGAGTTAAAAGGGCTTTTGAGTTGGTTGCATCAGGGGAACAGATGGAGTGCACGTAGGTGGGGAGGCTACTGTTTAAACGGAGGGGGTTACTGTGTATTGGCAGGGCATGGATTTTACAGGGTAGCCGGGGACTGGCTAATACGTGTGCTGGGGAGCACAGTAAAGCGGAAGCCGAAGCATATGGTCAGGAAGGGCGTTAAGAGGCCGCCGACAAAGAGGAAGAACGTGGCAGCTGGACTGATAATGGAGGGGAGATGAGACGTTGGTAAATTGGGTTTTAAGCACCTAAAGGTCTTAAGAAAGTAAAAAATCTCAGGTAATAAGGAAATCAGTTTGGAAATGTTAATATTGATACCTGCACTAGGGAAGTGTTTACCAAGGAACAGAGAAGGGAATAAAGGAAGCAGGTCTGAGTGACCCACCATGGCTTCACAGATACACAGATGAGCGAAGCGTGTCGAGGAAGTGAAATCAGGTTAAGCCTTCAAGTCACAGAGGCAGGAAACCAGTAAAGGACGTTGAGATGCAAAGAAACTGACCTGGAACCAGCGACCAGACAGAGGGTAGGACAGACAGACAGCTCCAACCTTTCTTCTTCGTGTTGGCATTTGAATGGTTCTCTGTTTTTCCTTTATCTTTTAAAGAAAAATAGTTTCAGTAAAACAAAGCAAAAGAAGCAACAGACACAAGTTGCCAAGGTTGTGCTGGAACAAGGCCCTTCTCCTGTTGTGTTCTTGGCTTGGTGTGGTAAGTTTGCCAAGCACACAGGCCAAGTCATCTCTTCATCTGGCAGGAGGTAGTTTTTGTCCTACGTGGGCCTCAGATCGTCTTAGAGATTCATGAGATTATATTTATCAAGGCACCTCCAAGGAATCTGAGGAGCTAATAGCAGCATAACAATCGTCGGTATTTGTGGAGGACTGAGGCTTTTCAGACATTCTTGTTTGAACTTTCACATCGATTACGCGGCTTGTCGCTAATAGCCTCTTTCTTGTTTGTGTGTGATTAACCAAAATATGGATTAAAAGAGAGAAACAAATTTAGGAATTCTATTATTATTTAGGAGAAAAGCAATGCAATAAAACCCTGGAAAAGACCCTGATACTGGGAAAGATTGAAGGCAGGAGAGAAGGGGTGACAGAGGATGAAATGGTTGGATGGCATCACTGACTCCATGGACATTAGTTTGAGCAAACTCCAGGATATAGTGAAGGACAGGGACGCCTGGCGTGCTATAGTCCATGGGGTCACAAAGAGTCAGACACAACTGAGCAACTGAAAGACACACACACACACACNGTTAAGAGGCCGCCGACAAAGAGGAAGAACGTGGCAGCTGGACTGATAATGGAGGGGAGATGAGACATTGGTAAATTGGGTTTTAAGCACCTAAAGGTCTTAAGAAAGTAAAAAATCTCAGGTAATAAGGAAATCAGTTTGGAAATGTTAATATTGATACCTGCACTAGGGAAGTGTTTACCAAGGAACAGAGAAGGGAATAAAGGAAGCAGGTCTGAGTGACCCACCATGGCTTCACAGATACACAGATGAGCGAAGCGTGTCGAGGAAGTGAAATCAGGTTAAGCCTTCAAGTCACAGAGGCAGGAAACCAGTAAAGGACGTTGAGATGCAAAGAAACTGACCTGGAACCAGCGACCAGACAGAGGGTAGGACAGACAGACAGCTCCAACCTTTCTTCTTCGTGTTGGCATTTGAATGGTTCTCTGTTTTTCCTTTATCTTTTAAAGAAAAATAGTTTCAGTAAAACAAAGCAAAAGAAGCAACAGACACAAGTTGCCAAGGTTGTGCTGGAACAAGGCCCTTCTCCTGTTGTGTTCTTGGCTTGGTGTGGTAAGTTTGCCAAGCACACAGGCCAAGTCATCTCTTCATCTGGCAGGAGGTAGTTTTTGTCCTACGTGGGCCTCAGATCGTCTTAGAGATTCATGAGATTATATTTATCAAGGCACCTCCAAGGAATCTGAGGAGCTAATAGCAGCATAACAATCGTCGGTATTTGTGGAGGACTGAGGCTTTTCAGACATTCTTGTTTGAACTTTCACATCGATTACGCGGCTTGTCGCTAATAGCCTCTTTCTTGTTTGTGTGTGATTAACCAAAATATGGATTAAAAGAGAGAAACAAATTTAGGAATTCTATTATTATTTAGGAGAAAAGCAATGCAATAAAACCCTGGAAAAGACCCTGATACTGGGAAAGATTGAAGGCAGGAGAGAAGGGGTGACAGAGGATGAAATGGTTGGATGGCATCACTGACTCCATGGACATTAGTTTGAGCAAACTCCAGGATATAGTGAAGGACAGGGACGCCTGGCGTGCTATAGTCCATGGGGTCACAAAGAGTCAGACACAACTGAGCAACTGAAAGACACACACACACACACACACACACACACGCACGCACACACACACGGCTCAAAGAGGGCACCATACTTAGTGCTACTTTAAAATATATTCTGAAAAAAAAACCACAGTGGAGAGTTTTAGAAAGAACCCTATAGATTAGCGGTTCACATGCCTTTTTAATTCATGAACTCCTTTGATAATTGGATTAAAAAAAAAATTTGTGGACCCCCTGTCCCCGACTCAAAAAATAAAAAATATGATCAGAGTTTCCCACAAGGGAACCTAAATCTTGGTAATAAATATGTGAAATGGGCCAAGTGTAGACAATAAAGAATGTTGGTACGTTTTNATGGGGTCACAAAGAGTCAGACACAGCTGAGCAACTGAAAGACACACACACACACACGCACACACACACGGCTCAAAGAGGGCACCATACTTAGTGCTACTTTAAAATATATTCTGAAAAGAATGTTGGTACGTTTTAAACTGGAAAGTAGTGCCGCATTAAGGCAAGAATAGTGGGGTTTGTGAAAATCGAAGTGTAGTTGATGACTTGGGTAGATAGCATCAACGGACTCAACAGAAATGAATTTGAGCAAACTCCAGGAGATAACGAAGGACAGAGGAGCATAGCATGCTGCAGTCCATGGGGTCGCAAAGAATCGGACACGACTTTTTGAATGAAAAACAACAGTGGTTGTTTCATAATATTATGTTCGTTTCAGGTGTTGGCTATATTTCCCTGTGCTATACAGTAGTATATCCCTGTTGCTTATCTATTATACATACAGTACCTTGAATTGTTAATCTCATGCCCGTAATTTGTCCCTCTCCCTTTTGATAATCACAAGTTTGTTTTCTATATCTGTGAGTCTGATAATCATTTGTAATATTTTTTTCTTAGATTCCACNGCTTATCTATTATACATACAGTACCTTGAATTGTTAATCTCATGCCCGTAATTTGTCCCTCTCCCTTTTGATAATCACAAGTTTGTTTTCTATATCTGTGAGTCTGATAATCATTTGTAATATTTTTTTCATAGATTCCACCTGTAAGTGATCTCTTACAGTATTTGTCTTTCTCTATCTGACTTATTTCACTAAGCATAATAGTCCCTAGGTCCATTCACGTTGCCACATGGAAGTATTTCATTCTTTTTAATGGCTGAGTAATATTCCATTAGTGTTCCAAGACATAGCTCAGATGGTAAAGAATCTGCCTGCAATGTAGGAGACCCGGTTTTGATCCTGGGTTGGGAAGATCCCCTGGAGAAGGAAATGGCAACCCACTCCAGTCTTCTAAGCTGGAGAATCCCATGGACAGAGGAGCCTGGTGAGTCACAGTCCATGGGGTCACAAAGAGTTGGACACGACTGAGAGACTAACACTCAATATTCCATTGCGTATGTACATCATATCTTCCTAATCCATTCATCTGTTGGTGGGTGCTTGAGTTGCTTCTCTGACTTGACTGTTGTAAATAGTGCCACTATGGACATTGGGGTGCACATATCTGTTTTTCTGGATGTACACTCAGGAGTGGACTTGCTGGATCGTATGGTAGTTCTATTTTTATTTTTTTGAGGAACCTGCATATTGTCTTCCATAGGGGCTGTACCAATTCACAGTGTACAAGGGTTCCCTTTTCTTTGCATCCTCACCAACATTTGTTATTTGTAGACTTTTCCTGATAGCCATTCTGACAGGTTCAAGCTGACAGTCCACTGCTGTTTGGGGTTGCATTTCTCTAATAGTTTGTGATGTCGAGCATCTTTTCATGTGCCTATTGGCCATCTGTGGGTCTTCTTTGGAGAAATGTGTCTTCAGATCTTCTGTCCTATTTTGGATTGGGTTGTTTAAACAATTTTCAAAAAAAAACCCAGCACTTGGTAAATAGAATACGTTTGAGGAAAACGTGATACCCCCTCCCAATCCTAGGCTTTTATATATTATGTGTAAACATGGGAAGTTCTCATTTTTTGCCCTAAGGCCCGACAACAAGCTCAAATGCGTCATCAAATGGCAGAGGAGAGCAAAGCAGATTACTCATCAATTCTACAGAAATTCAACCGCGAGCAGCATGAATATTACCATACTCACATTCCAAACATCTTTCAGGTAAGTGGTTCAGCTCTCTCAGATTTGCTTGGCTTAGAAACATGTTACTTGGAATCATGATTTCCAAGCATTTATAACATTCTAAATTTCCTTTAACTCAAATCACTTTAAAAAAAAAAAATTCAGATTAAGCACATACTGACATTAAGATGAAACATAACATGAATTTCAAGATTAATCAGTAGACTTTGTAAGTTTCCTTGGCTTGACCCTGCAACCATTCTTGGTCAGACTTAGAACTGTGATTCTTACATTAACACTCTTTTTGCTAAATGGACCATTCTGCTTACAAAAATGCCAAACTTACCCTTAGGAGTCAGAGCAGCATTAAGACAGCTGTAGGGTCTGAACAGATGAATATGAACGTTGGGCTGCCTGTATCTGTTGGGATTAGTGTTTTCTCTCTTTCTTTTTTATTTTTTTTTCTCCTGGATATATACCCAGGAGTGGATCATATGGTAGTTCTATTTTTATTTTTTTGAGGAACCTGCATATTGCTTTCAAAGGGCTGTACCACTTTGCATTCCCACCATCAGTGTACACAGATTCTCTTTTCTCTGTATCCTCACCAATATTTGTTACTTGTAGACTTTTCCTGATCACCGTTTTGACAGGTGTGAAGTGATAGCTCACTGTTGTTTTGATACTCCTGTTGTCTTTCCTTTGGACTGTTATTCTTTGAGCTACTTTAAGTTGTCAAGAATAGTGTGAGNCTCTTATACACATCTCTGCTGTTCCCAACGGCCCCCAGTCTCCCAAGCAGCAAAAGGAACCCCTCTCCCATCGCTTCAACGAGTTCATGACCTCCAAACCCAAAATCCACTGCTTCAGGAGCCTAAAGCGCGGGGTAAGTTCTCCTCTCAAGTCCTGTCTCTCTGGTGCGCTTTGGTTGCATGCTTTGTTCTGCATAAACTTAATTTTGTTTGTGAATGACTCCATTGTGTTTTCCCATAACATAAAACAATAAGAACCTATGATTCATTATAGCCGGAAAGAAGAAGAGCCACAGAGAGAGCAAAAAAAAAAAAGAAAAAGAAAAAGGAAGGAAGTAGGATGGATGGAAGGAGAGAGAGGGGAAGCCAGCCAGCCAGAGTTCTTTTTTGTCTGTAATCCATTTTGGTGGGGGACCTTGCTTCATTTCCTTTCTGAAATATCTAAATCATTAATATTTTACCTCGATCTTACTAAAAGAAAGAAAAGTTAAATTCGGTTTCTAAAGCTAGCAGCATTTGAAGAGGTGGAAATCACTGCATNGAGTTCTTTTTTGTCTGTAATCCATTTTGGTGGGGGACCTTGCTTCATTTCCTTTCTGAAATATCTCAATCATTAATATTTTACCTTGATCTTACTAAAAGAAAGAAAAGTTAAATTCGGTTTCTAAAGCTAGCAGCATTTGAAGAGGTGGAAATCACTGCATAGTCAGAAAATATTTGCTTAATAATTACTGAAACAGTGTATAAAGAGGGTACTTCTCTCTGAGCTATGCCTCCAGGTCTGCGGGGAAATGGTATGGATTACAGGGGTTTCTGTAGCTGTTCCGGTGAATTTACAAGATGTTGATCAAATATCTGGTAACAGATCTGACTGCATGAGAGCTGGTGCAGTCTGTCTCTTAAAAGGGGGAAATAATAGCAGCTGACATTTATCGTGTGCTTGTCATTTGCCAGACTCTGTTCCACGTGCTTGTTTAATTCTGTCCACCACCCTCTGAACCTAGGTACTAAGATTTCTTTATTTTACTGATAAGCAAGCTGGTACCTACAAAGATGAAGCTAGGAAGATATATAGCCAGGATTTAAAGCCAGAGAACCTGTTTGTGATCTGAGAGTCTAACGTGTTCACACTCAAGAAGGACCTGTTTTATTCTGATTGACGCAGTTTTGCCATCCTAATTAAGATTGCATGTGCTTCAGTCACAGGGTTTTATGGAATTGATCAGCAGTCCAGAGCAGATACCAGTTTGGTTTTTAGAAAAAACACTGGAACAAGGTCATTCATTTGGCGCCTCCTGAATAAACCTAAATGGTCGGTCTANGATCTGAGAGTCTAACGTGTTCACACTCAAGAAGGACCTGTTTTATTCTGATTGACGCAGTTTTGCCATCCTAATTAAGATCGCATGTGCTTCAGTCACAGGGTTTTATGGAATTGATCAGCAGTCCAAAGCAGATACCAGTTTGGTTTTTAGAAAAAAAACTGGAACAAGGTCATTCATTTGGCGCCTCCTGAATAAACCTAAATGGTCGGTCTAAGCCATCCCCAATACTCTCTATAATGAATAATGGATAAACAAACATTAAGCGCATATGTGGTGAGGTTTTCTTTTCTTCTGTTCTGTGAGAGTTACAGTATGGTTGTAGTGGAGATATGTTCCTTGTAACAAATTTTTACTTTTCCTTTCCTCTGTGTATAAAAGATGTTTTTAAAAAATAGCTACATTGTTACCTTTTAAAATAAGGGGGGAAACCCTCATTTTTTTATATGCTGATTCCTTTGGTAATGAAATCTGAGTTTTCTGCGAAGAGTATAGTTGGTGGAATTATCCTGTTTTAAGGTTACCCAGCATATCAGGGTAAGAATTCAAATTTAATTTCCTTAAGATTTCAAGAGCGCCTTTGTTAGAAGGCAGAATATAGCTTCAGCAGTGGATGATGGCTCATGTTGAGCTCTATAATTAGATCTCCATTATGCTGGCTTTCAGAATTAGTTCTCCATCCATCTCTGCTCCTTATTCATGGAAGAATCTCCAACAGATGACTACAGGTCGATATACTAGACTGACTACCAACTAGGAAGTTTTACTTTAACTGTAAAACAGTTACCCCACCTCTGCTGCTTCCAAAACCTTTACAGAGCACTCATTTATTTATATTTATAAAAATATGTGCACTGTCTTTTGTAATCTCCTAATGAGAAATGTCGAATATTCATGGCTTTTCACTGTTTGTATATGTATCTATTCCATTCTTCTGTCAACATCACAATCTTGGTGGCGTACGGTTTCTGAAGCATGTTTCATGCTGTTCTCTAAATGTTTAGGAAGAGACCAAGAATGTCAGTAATCAATAAGCATAAGAAAACATGGCTAGGAAAAAAATAAACACTTGAAAACAAAAACAGTGAAATGAGAAATGGGTTATTTTGATTAACTAAATGAATGCCCTTCTCTTAAAAATAAAAAACATAATTAGCAAAATAAATTTTATTTCTTACACCTCAAATCTGTGCTTAGCAAACCTCTATCTTTAAAAGAAATTGCCTAAATGGTGAGTGTGTTTTTGAGAATAAACACACACACACACACACAAAGTATCAGTAAATAAATATAAACATATTTTTACTTCTCTCATTTTTAGTTGATCTGTTTTTAGGGTCAGGTCTGATGTGCTTTTCTTCAGGAAATAGCAGTGTGAAAAAAGAAAAGGAAATGCATCATAGAAGTAAGATAAGGAAGTTTAAAAAAAATCTGAAGTTTGGGGAAATAAATTTGATTTTAACGCAATTTCAAAACAGAAGGTACATGGTTTACAGGATCCCTAACCAAAATGATACAGTCCTCGCTAGTATTTCATTTATTCCACTTTTTAAGATTATTGCACCAAAGACGGGAAAATGCTTCTAGTAGAATAACAAATGTGTGATTTTAATGTGTCTTTTATCATGCTGTGCAGCTTTCTGATCTAGATTTTAATCATTTGTTTCTGATTATCAGAATGTGTAAACGCAATGCGAATATTTTGTCACATAACTGATTTTGCTTCTGAATGAGTAGGATAAAATACTTTTTGTTGTAAATCATTCACATTTGTAAGAAAATCTCTCATTGAACATCTTTAAAGATTGGCATGCCACCATTATTAACCACTCTTTCATCTTTATGTAAGTCAAAGAAAAATGAAGCAAGATTGTGTGTTCTCAATTTGCAATCTACAGAGCATGACTTTACTGTCTTAAGAGTTCCTGATCTGAGTAAGGGCCTTCTAAATCTAAAATATGGACCTATCTATCTCCCCGCTCCCCGCACGTCAGAGTTCATTGTATGGAAAAATATCATCAACATTGATCAAAATATTTTGAAAATCCCTACCAATTGTTTGTCAGATGTTACAATCTTCTGGTTAATTTCATTTGATTGACTTTGTTCTCTTGCTGATTATTGGCAGACTCAGGCTCTCTGTTTTCACAAAGAACTCATGAAGAGGACGATAGGGAAACCCACGTATGCTTTTGAAGCTAGGGACTATGTTGTAAGTTTACCTGTGGCGGCCAGGTCATGCGGTCACGGCACAGGCACTAACCCCTGGGACAGCACCAAGACTGGGGACCCAGGTGCTCTCTGACGCAGACAGCGGGAGAAGCCTCCCTGTACCCACCCAACCACAGGCTTCTTCATCCCGGAAAGTTGCATGGAAAAAGGGGCCAAACTTTCCAATAACAAGCTTCCTAAAAACGTCAGCGAGCCGAGCTTGTGTTTCTCCCCTTTGCGTGGATTGGGACTGCTGTCTGAGCTGGTGTCACTGAGTATGGTTTTACAGCAGAATCTCACCCCTGAAACGCCGCCGCTCACGGGAGAATGGCACTCTCGCAGACGGCCGCGTGTGGCTCCCTTACCCACATGCACGTCTGAAACGGACGGGTCCGTAAAGGGCGACCAAAAAAAAAAATCAGCGAAGCCTGAGCAAGGGTCACAGATAGACCACAGACACGTACATATTCCTGTTCACTGTCCCCTTTCTCTGTACTTGAGGTTAGTACCTGTGACGGCCCAATAACACATGGACCCGCCAGCTCTCTGTGCCCTCATGTGTTATTGACACTCGTGGCTCTCCAGGCTCCATAATCGTTGCCTGAAACTGACAGCTTTTTAGTACTTCAAGTGTCGCGCAGCGCACTCAATGCAGCCTTTCAAAGTATTCTCTTGGCAGGTGATTCCGTTTCTAATTTAAAAGGATCTAACTGGCTGGCTTGCAACTTAAGATGGAAAACCGGTTTACAGTCATTAAGATTATACTGATGGCACTTCTTGTAGATTATCCATCACCTGTCCACTTCAGAAAACTGGATTTGAGAATTCAATATTGCCTATTTCTACTGGGATCTGTTCTCAATCCTAATGACTTATTATGAAGTGGTAATAGTCCTGTGCTATTAGTCTTGATGTTAGAATTCTGTTTTTGGAATGGCTAAGAAAAAAATATATACTTTAAAAATAAGTAAAATTTTAAATATGTATATATATATATTACCTTAAGCCATGGAAGTAGCCAAATAGACAGCAGGTAGAGTGCCGAGTTCAAATTAGCAACATTTACACAGTAATGTGTGAGGATATGTTTGTATAAGGTCATCTGCTTTGCAAGAAAGATATTTGCAAAGTTTTCTGCTGTGCACCAAAAGCGTTGTCTGTAAAAAACTCAAATTGTGATGAACAGATCTGTGCTAAAATTTACAGGAGGGGCTCAAGGCATTATGTAGGTTGCCTACCTGGACAGTGATCACAAATATGACGGTCTGCACCTTTTCTTCCCAAGATTTTGTCTTACTATGCCTTTCCTTAAAAGTATTTT